>JACDJE010000959.1:22265-50419 GCA_016647715.1 Pavo muticus | reverse complement strand
CCAAAATGTAGCATGGATGAAGTCCTTGGAGCTTATATGTAATCTATTTGACAGCACTTGGAACAGAAGGAAGGGCTGAGTGTCAGGAGCACAGCAGTGCTCTGCTAGCCGCATGTTGTACAATACCATAAACAACTGGCACGTAGATGCAGGTGTCAAGCAGCTGTTTTGTGCTCTGGAGATATGTATTGGAAAGAGGTGTGCCTAGAAAACAGGGCATGCAGGTGTAATGTTTTGCTGCTGTTTTACTGCATGCTGATGTACTACAAGCATACAGTGGTGTTTTGCTACTAGCTGGCTAGGGCTGCTGTAATAGTACGGGATAGCTTTTAACAGAAATAACTTTCCATTGATTGCTGCCATGCAAAAAGTCAGGGCAAAAGGTATTTCATTGCTGGGACGTTCACAATATCTTGTACAGCTGTATATCTATTGACAGGCAACTGATTATCTGTATCACCGTATTGGGCGGTGAGGTTGTAGAGTGAGTCAAGTGCACTATCTCTGTTGTCCTGCTGAATTTTGAGTCCACTGGGGATTCTAAAGTGCCTGGAAACATCTGGAAGCACGGACCTACCTGGCTGGTCTCTTCTCTCCTGCATGATTTGGTGAGCATATCTGTTCCCACAACCTCATAAACTCGTGTTTGGCCTAAAAGACGAAAAAAGAGACATCAAACCCCCATGAGGTCCACAGCAATCCCTGCATCTCTATCAGAGGTCAGTTGTTAAGAAGTAAACCAGCACCTTCCTCTTTCTAAAAATCAAAAAGACAAGATGTAAGGCATATTATCCAATGGAGGATATTCTCTCTGTCTTTGGATGGAAACTAAAATTCTTACCTAAGGTTTTGAAAACTCTGTAAGAAGTTTGACCTTCCCCATCCCTCAGCTAGCTCTGAAAATCTCAGCCTGTGGTGTTTTACGGGACTTGCAGCGCTGACTTAATAGCTCTTTAGTTGTTAGAGAATAAACAGTTGTGTTCTTCAAGTTGGAATTATATTAAAAACCTTTATTAGCATGGCTTGGCAAACTGCACTTCTGGCTAGCTTTCTGGCCAGCTTTCTGGCCTTGGGTTAGGCCGTTCTTGTGGTTTCTTAATGACATGCTATGAAAGGGATGTACCTGATGGGAATCTGGTGCCAGGTTTTGCGTGTGTTAAGAGGCATTTGCCATTTATTCATGTAGCTCCTGAGTGAAATGCACACACACAAAAAAATTGGAGTTATATCTTACATTCATCTGGCTTGATTTTTGTTGTACTCAGTGGGGTTTTTTTGTTTGTTTGTATATTATCTGGTCTCCATGAATTACTGACAGCTTAGCTCTGACATGGAACAGAAGCTGTTACTATTGGAAATATCCAAATAATTTATCAGGACGGTATTTCTGATAAAGCAGATTTTATTCACAATTGCAATGGCGGGCCTCCTGCAAGCAGGAGGGCATGCAGAAAACCATCTTACATCTTTTATTCCCTATTACTCGACACTTATCTCTTCCTGCCCTGGTTCCTCATTGGCTGAGTACTTCAGGTTCACAGTTTTCCCGATGCTCAACTAAACATACGGATACTGGCTAAACATAAGTTGTTGCTAGCTAAGCATATATTGCTAATTAATTAATTTCTCACATTTGCTCATTCAGCACTAGGCCGTTATTCCTGGACACCTGCTGTCCTTGGATAGAGATAAGTTTGGAAGGAAGGATGCAGCAGAGTATCAGTTGTATTCCTCCTAATCCAAAAGAGGGACAGCTTGACCTAGTATAGGGGCCCATTAGGTTGTTCTTTTGCTGAGGGCCTCTTGGCAAAACAGAATAGTCTATAATGCAAAAGTTACAATTTCTGTACTTATTAATTATTTCACCTTAACTACTAAGCAAGCATAAATATGAAAAGTTTACCTAAAGGACAAGTGATAGGGATTATTAAAGACCCCCCTTTATCAGAATGAAGAGAATCTCGAAAAGAATTGTTAGTACCAATAAATGACACTAGATGGCAGCAGAGGCCATAAAATACACATCTTGCTAGTTCTAAAGGCAGAAATGTCATTTTATTCCCATGTTACCAATGTTACTTTGTTGTCTGGGTTTTGTTTTTTTTCTGAACCTTCCCTTGGTAATTTTGGCAAAGCTGCTTCTCTGAGAGAACTCCTCTGTGCAATGCGATGGGTTTCCCCGGCTCAAAGCAGAATTAGGCCTCTGGGGCAACATAATTTTGTGAAAGCAGCTGCTTGTGCCTTGGGCAAAACACCTCAGAAGTTTCTTTCCTACGAGACTTGGTGATACAGAGGCAGTGCCGGGATGTGGTTCAGCTGTTTGGGTTGTTTTCCCCTCTTTTTATTTGCTTTACATTCAGCAAGTGCACCTCTTGTTGCTTCTGCAGATACCATGCATCAGTGTGAACAGCTGATGGAGCCAAGTACCCAGTGGGTGGGAGGTGTGTGCGTGGGGAGAAACGGGGCTGGGAAGAAGGCATGGGACTTTAGTAACCTTTCTTAGTTGTCTTTCCATCTCAAGAGCAGTTTGCTGTGAAGGTGCAATGCTGGTAGCACAGGTCAGCTGCTGTGGATCTGACCTGACCCTCCCGTTCTTTCCACAATGGGAAGCCTCACAAGTGCAACTACTGTAGCTGGAGCTACAAGCGGTGCAGTTTGCTGGAAGAGCACAAGGAACGCTGCCACAGCTGTGTGAAGAATGTTGGCATGGAGGCTGCTGGACAGGTCCTGAGTCACCACAGTGGGTGGGCACCATGCCTTGAGGTCTCTTGCACTTGGAGCACATCTTGCAGGGGCTTTTCATCCCCTTTTTTTCCATTTTTCCATCAATTTTTCCTCCTTTCTTTGTGCTCTGCATCACTTCCATCTCATCTATTGAGTGTACTCTGATAAGCAGGAGGAGAAAAGATGGGCTAAAATCCCCACTCTGATTTAACAGCATTTTTTTTTTTTTTGCTGATTTTTTTGAAAATGATATTTCAAAATTCCAATTTTTAGATGTATAAGTATGAAGACATTAAAGTAAAGTGATAAAGACATCAGTGCAAAGCTGCCATAAAATCTAAGGAACGTATGAATCCCCTTCCCCCTCCTTGGTGAAAGTGACTGGTACTTTTAAGAGGTAAGGGTGGCAGACGTGCTCAGAAGTCATTGTTTCTACTTCTTATAGTAATGTGTTCTATCAAAAAAATAAAAAGGAGAAGTGGATGTAAAAACCTCCAGAGCAACATGAAGTTGATGTTGATGAAAGTAATTATAAAAAAGAAAAGTTTATGCATTTGCATGTGTTAGTGTTACTGTGCTAACACTACGTGTGTTAATATACAGAAATACTGAGGACTGCCAATAAGATGGTTGAAAGCAAGAAATGTCAAACTCTGAATTTGTGTTCAAACATTTCTGTAGCTATTGGTATGGGTAACAAGCATAACATCTGACTTGTAAGGCTGTAGGTATATTTGTAGTGCTAAATAATAACAGTTGTCTGAAAATTCTTTTCATTCAAAATCAGTCTTTCAGAAACTGAACATCTTTTAACTTTTAAAAATTAACTTCAGTTATTTGGTACTCAAAGTACTTATAATTTCTTACTGCGGAGGAAATATAAAAAAAATGCATACTTCTTCCATTTTGAGTAGAAAATACCATAAACATGAGAATATCAAGATAGACAGTCGGTAAATGAAAAGGGGAAAGAACATTTTTTTTCCATTTGGCTTTTCATTGTTGAGAATAGTCATGTGGCGTCATTTGGAAATCAATAATGAACAAGTTCTGTCTTTCAGAGATCACTTTATGGAGTTTCTCCCGAAATTCTACTCAACTTACAGATTTATTGTTCAGTTATTTATTTTAAATGGGTTTGCTATTGTTAGTGTGCTTCTGGGGAAATCTAAAGCCTTTTCCAAGCTGCTCAGTGCTATGACAAGAGGGGTAAGTCTTTAACCTCATCCACCCAGAGAAGCTGGAGTGGCTGACCTTGCATTGATTTTTCTAAGAACCGAAGTTAAACCAGTGCAAACCCAATATGGTCATCTATTTTATTTACAACCTGACTTTGCTTGGGTTTAAAATAGAAATGTTCACACAACCACTTCATTTTTTTTTCAACAAAATTATCTTAAAACAACACTTTGAGTTCAACTAGCGCCTATTTCTCCCCTTGGAGAACATGACTAAATCTCTCCTGGTGAACATTTTAGGGACTTTACATCATGCTGGTTAGAGGGGGCACAGTGATGGCAGTTGGCACTGACTAGATCCAGATGGGTGCTAGTGATAAATCTCCCCTCATATCCCAGTGCTCCCAACTGGGAAGCTCAGTGTGTGCTGTACGGTTCAGCTGTAAGTCCTTTCTCCAAGGAGCATAGAGGCACCAGAGGAGCATGCAGAAATGATTACTCTGCTCTTTGCTTAAAGTTAAGTCTCAGTCTAACTCCGAAGAATGCCTTGAGTTCCTGCACTCTCATATGCACACTTTGAAAGGATATTCTTGGGGTTGAGTGAACATATGCTTTGGAGATTTCAGCTTAATTTTGCATCACATTAGTGTTTAGCTTATCTGGCTCTCTTTCTAAATATTTTGTGAGGACTTTGGTTTTGCTGAGTGTTTTGAGGCCTGCCCAGCTGAGCTCCAGCCTTGTGCTCCAGTTGCTAAAATTGATGCCTTGTGTTACTTGTATCTGTACACTCACACTGGCCTCTGGAAACAAGGCAGAGGAACTCCTGTTCAATCCTTTAACATCATGATGTACAGAAAAGGTGGATGTGGGGATGTTCTCATTCCTGCTGGCATCCTGCTTTCAGGGTGTAGGTGGCTGTGCTGGGTCTCAAACTATTATGGCCAGTTTTTCAGATCAGTCTAAATTATTGTTGCAGATTTTAATTCCGGTACACTTGGGCAATCCTTTGAGAATTGGGAGCTTTCCAAACATTGCACTCTGGTTGATCAAATTATAGGCATGCTGCGAATATTTGCTTTGATTTGAATTCTCTTTGCCTTGCAAACGGCTGGGTCACCTGACCAAAGGCACAAGGGGAAGCGAGAGGCAGGGGGGGAGGCTGTGTTCAGTGTGTGGGTAGGAATACACAAGTTCCTGGTGGTTAGTCTCCCTCCATCCCCTCTCTGAGCTGCCCTTCCTTGTGGCTGGGTCCTGTCCACAGCTCAGCACAGTGGCTCATTTACATGCTCTCTGATGCACGAGCTCCCCTGATGTCAGCCATTCTCAGCTAAGCAGTTCTGGCCCTTGAGGTAGAAATTAGTGTGTGGTCTTCTAGCTAGCAGTGTGTTGGGGATGACGAAAGGGACAGCCTCTGAAGGCAGCGTGTCTGATGTTTGCATTATTGATTAGGGAGAAATGTTGAATGCCAGCTGTGGTTTATACTCATTCCTCTCCATCTCCACAAAGCAAAAAGTCCAGGGAAATTCTTAAACTAAAGTGAAGAATACTCTTTTTGGGAGAAGGAGAAAGGAGCTTAGCTGTAGGCTGTGAGAGGCTCAAAGGCCAACTGCACATAAAATACACAGTAGCACTGTGTCCTTCCCTCTTGCTTAGTTGCTTAAAATGCAGTCAAAATGCTTGTCCCATGGGGTACTTCACACCAGGGTCCATGGCAATATATCCTGTCATTTCTCAGTGCACACGCATGCACTTTTTTAGATAGCAATATTATGAACTTAAGAAAGGAAATTGAGGGTGATGGAGTAATACTGATTTATACCAGCTGAGACTTAGCCCAGCGTCTGCTGTCTGCACACAAAAGTGTTTATCAGCAAAATACATGCTGGACAGTTTTTTTACTTGTTTTTTTTTTTTTTTCCCCCTAATTATTTCCTCACTGGAAGAGCATGAACTTTTTTTTCAACAGTATGTGTGGTTTCTTATAAATAAGGAAGAAAAAACTGCAAAATATCCCCATGATCCTAACACTGATGTCTTCAGGAAAATAAAGACGTTGTTCTGGAGACCATCCAGGTTTTTGAATTGGGAGTATGAGCTTAATAACACCATCTGATGTTAACTGCATTAGAGGACACCACCTATGTCACCGAGAGTGAAAATCCAGGAGTGCACCCTGATAACAGAGCGAAAGCATCCCTTAACAGAAACATTCTCAGTCTTGGGCTTTTCGTGGGCTGGATGCATTGTTTTTGGATTAAAAGTCTTCCTGAGGCGATGCCTTAATTTCATAGGTTAAAATAGGTAGTTGTATCAAAGCTAGTTATAACATGTCAGCTGTTCTTTTGTAGCTCCTACTACCCAAGGTAATGAAGCACACCGAGGCTATTTCCATCTCTCCTCTTTCCCAGGAAGTCCACGTAACAAAATGCATTCTGGTAACTTATTCTCACCATAAATCAAATACTGGTGTGATTGAGTGATGATAGAGTTGAGTTCTGAGGCAGGAAAAAGAGCTTACAGCATAAAATATAGGAAAGAAAATGTCTTTATTGGTGATGATTTTAGTCTTAAAAGTCCGAGCAGAATTTTTGCCTGTTTTAGAGAAGAACAGACGTCTTTTTTCTTTGTGGAAGAAAGGTTTCAAATTCCACCTGGGAAATTTTGCACACATATGACCAACAGTAGAATTATTCAATTATTAATCTTTATAAGAAATACAAATGTCACTAAATTTTGGGTTTAATCAGATAGCTATGAAAGTAGTTAGGGCTTTCAATTGATTTTGTGGGCAAGTACAGTCCTACGAAGGCAGCAGGTCATCATATGAGATATTTAGAGCCCTCTGCACCTTTTTAGGTTCCCACTACAAGTCTTGCGCATCTGACATGCCAAGGACTGGAAATTCTTGAAGTGGCACTCCTGTCCAAACCTATCCCATCACAGCAAGGACAATTAAAGCCACTGAGCGGGAAACAAGGGTACTCACACAGTTATTTGTTAAGCTAAAAGGACAGTCAGGCACCAGTTCCTGGTGAAAATCAACAGATGTAATCATTCCTTTCTTATAAAATCTCAGTAAATACTTGAGCAGAACTAGTGCAGATAGCTCTGGACAAAGAGTGTTTGCATAAGCTTAAGAATTTAGCCATATCGATGATAATATTTCAGACCTTCCAAACTGCACTGGGTATTAATTAGGTCACTTAAACACTACATCCCAGTTTGCTGCAATGTCAGATTCATTTCAGATTTATGCTTTTCCTTCCTCTTTCACTCTTGCCAGCAGGACTGCCTCGTAAATGAGAAACTATTGTGTTTCTCAGGGGGAGCATCCTGTACAAATAAAAAAGCAGCAGAGTCAATCATTTTATGGCATGTGGGAGATTCTAAAACTCGAAGGTACTCAGCTTGCCCTAGCAGGAGAGGCACAAATAGAATCAAATGAATAAATGGCTATGTTTTCTTATTATGAATGTCTGAATTGACAAGTTCACCTGAGTAGATAACTCTGATTTGTGATTGCCTGGAATTTGTTCTTCCTTACCAGAAAGAAGGCAAAGATGAGTTTTTTAACACATCATTTTTCATATGATATGCTAGCAAACAGCTACATGTTTAAGAACAGATGACTGATTATTCTGTATTAGGATCCTGAAGGCAGTCAAGTTACATAGGGGGAAAGCAGGCTGGTGATGCTCATTTATGGCACAATCACAAAGAAAAGGTAATGGAATGAGAAATAATATGAGAGGCTGCTATAGAAAAAGTGGGAGAAAACTAGCAGAAGGTGTGGTGGTTGGCCTTTCTCTACTACCTCCACAATAGCAGCTGTGACTTCATGGAAGTTTTACCTAATGAAGAGAATGTGATGGAACACTCACAGCTTACAGATCACAAGAACCTATTTCTCTGCTATTCATTCTTCTCAATTTTTTTTTAATACCTTACCATCTCGTTAGCATGCAGACAGTGGTTGATGAGCCTCCTCAGATTTCTCCTGCTACTTTCTAAAGAAGAATGAGCAGCAATATGCTGCTGGGCAGTGGGAAGAGCTACACATGGAATCACACTTGGCATGTATTGTGGATGGCTCAGGCTTTCTGAGCTTAATCCTCAGTGTGGTACCACTGAGTCTTCTAGTGTCACTAAGAGGTCACAGATAGTGGGAGGGAGAGATGCAAAAGGCTCTCATTTACCAATAAGCATTAGTTCAAAAACTTGTTAGTTTCTTTCACTGGTTCTAAAGGGAATTTCCATATAATGTTAACCCTGCAATTTCCCCTGCAAGGGGAATGCTCTCTGAATGCCCACTGTGTTCTTGCACCTTGCTTTATTTTGTGTTGCTCTTGTTTCACAATCAGCAGGGCTCAAATGTTTTGTGTCTTCTGTCAAGTGTAGACCAGACTTGTCTGATACAATTTTTTGGTTTTATGTAGTACCGCCTATGGAAGATTGTAAGGAACAAGAGCCTGTGATGGACAACAATATTTCTATGGTGCCTTTTGAGAGACCTGCTACTATAAAGAAGCTGACAAGCAACTTGGGGAAGTGTAAAAGCTCCACCCCACAGAAGTTTGTGGGTAAGGGTAAGATAAGCCTTTTATGATTCTTAGAGTATAGCTATAGGTTGCTAGGAACTTTGTGAAAAAAAAACAAACAAGGGGAAAATGAGCACTCTCAGAACTTGGTCGTGGTAGGGAGGGGCAACAGCTGAGATGGGTTAAAGCACAGCAAGAAATTCTGAAAATAACAGAATTAATTTTGCTAATCCAGACCATTCAAAAGTGAGGTCCTCATAATAATGGAAATGACACAGAAAATCCTGAGCTTTTTACTGTGCCTTAAGTCTGTTTTGTTTTGTTTGTTAACTTTTCTGTGACTCTTTGTCTCTTCAACAAAGACTTGTGATCTTTCCCTCTCCTCAATCAGCAAGTAAAAAGTAAGACTCATATAATTATCTGTCTCCATATGTGTGTGTGTGCATGTGTGAAAAGAAGTAAGCATCACATGACCTGTAACTTGTATTAATTCTTGACAGTTAGCAACAACTGGTCTGATAATGCTGGCATAAGGAAGCAAAATCACATTGCTTCTGTTAGAAGAAGTGCTTGCTCCAAGTGCAGTGTTCTGCACCTGATAAATTTCTTAGTTCATGAATATAGAACAGTGTTAAATCACTTTTGATTACCAAATTTAGAATCCTAGACCCAGAATTCCTATGTTGCTTTGTATCTTGACATCTTAAAATTCTTCAGCTTGTAACAGAAGACGTTATGGAAAATTTTACTGGTGTTGAGTTGTAGCTTAAAACTGCTTTTCACAGTCATTGAGGCAGTGTTAAACCTGTTTGAAGGTGAGGCAGGACAGAGAGTTAATTGGGCTACGTATATACTGCTAGATGCTTGTTGTGGTTTGGTGATTTTTCTTTTGTGATCAGTATTCCACATCAGAACATCATGTGAACCAGTAGGAGTTAAAGAGTTAATGTTCTGGTTTCAGTTTACTGCCCCTTATGGGCATGTGGAGTATCCTGACGGGAGGAGAGGTGCGGCTTCCCTGGGGAGGACTTGGCGCAAAGAGGAAGTGGGGTGGAGCTCCGGACCGGACCGAGCACCTGGCTTCCCCCGCTGCCCGGCTCAGCCTTCTCAGCTCGCCGCGGAGAACAGCACGTGGTTCCCTCGCGGTATTGTGGTTTGATCTCGCGTTTTGGATACTCTTTTCTCTCTCATTTTGTTTGATTTAGTTAAATTTAGTAAATTACCGTTCCTTCTCAGATCTAGTGCTGGTGCATTCCTTTTTGTTAAACCCATCCACTACCTCCCTGCCCTTTCCCCTCTCCCGGAGCGCGTGGCCCGGGGCCGGCCGGATTGCGCGACAAACCGTTCGTACCCCTTCCTTTTTTTTTTTTTCCTCGCTCTTCCGTTTTTTTTTTTTTCCCGGGGCCTGTGCCCCCCTGTCACGGACTTGTATCCAGAGATAACCTGTGACAATGCTGAACTAAGGCAATGCGTGTTTTTCACACTCACTCCCTGGAAGGACAGTATATAGATTTTCAGAGTGTTGTATATTCATTCTGCCTACACTGAGGACACCTGCGGAGAGAGGATTGGAAGACTGTAGGCAGTCAAGACAGCCATTTGGAAAAGTCATTGCCCCTGGGCTGAATGGAGATTCAGACAGAGTTGTTAAATCACCACTGAGGATGGTTTTAAGCTAACCCACACGATTTTGAATTGCAGAGGGCTAACAGCATGCAGCATCTCACCTGGGCCCACTGACACACTGAGCTGGCTGCTCGCAGTCAGCTGGCCATCCCCAAATACCAGTGCCAGGTTTCTTCCATGCACTGACTGAAAATGTTCATGTCCTTTCTTTTCCATCACCTTCTTTGACAGGGTTAGGTAAGAAGTAATTCAACCCATGCAAGGAATGCTGGGAGACATCAGTTTCTTTTCTATATTGTTATTAGTCTTTCTGAGATAAAAGCTTAATTCTTAATCTGTTCTCTTTGAGTGGTCTGAAATGAATTACTGCTCAGCTGATAAGAACCGGAGGATGTATGTTCTCTTTTAACTTACTGCTGTGATGCAAGTTAGGGTTGAAAAGGCTGACAATAGGAGCAGGACTCTCTACTGACAAACCAAATCCAGCTATAAGAGATTGTAAACATAGCAGATTTCCATATGTTGTCTTAGTAAGTGCTGTACTTCCCTGCACATTGTGATCAGCAGTGAAATAGTTGTCTGTGCTGACATTTAAATTGATGTGCCAGACCTCAGATCTCTTACAGCCTGGAAAGGAAGAAGGGCAGTTCACACCTCACCTTTTCGTTCTTTCTGTTTTCCCCTTTAGTTGTCCACAGATGTAGATGTAATCATATTTGCAATACCTCTTAAAGGTTATCTTTGCAAGGGTACAGAATTCATCTGGGAGGGTGTGAGGGCCCTCTTCCTTCCCCCTTAGGATTTGGAGTACTCGTGCTGCTGCCATAAGCAGTATAGTGATGTGTGTTATAAGTGTACCTCACAACTGAGTCAGTTCGCTCTTTGGATGATATAAAGAAGATCCAACCTACACGTTGTCTATTGCTATGCTGAAGACACATTTTCTTTCAAATTCCTTGTGTTAAAATATAGCCTGTCTAAATACAGGCTATAAAGAGTTTTTTTGATGAGTCTGAGTGCTGTCCTTACTGAGGCAGATGCAGAGGAGTTGCAGGGTCAGGTTGTACATCAAATCTGCTGAGGCTAATCAAAGCAGTTAATCAGAGAATGGCTATAACTGGAAAATTACCACTGAGAGGTGGAAAACCATCTCCTGGTGCAGGAGCAACCTCTGCCCTTCACCTAGTGTCATAAGGAGTGTGGCATTGAGGAGATGCACTCTTGGATTTGATAAATAAACTCAGACTGAAGCACTGCATCAGCTCAAAACGTGGAACTGGTTGGAGTCAACTCCAGCTGGAAGTAGCTGGTGTCCAATAAGGATGAATGTGCTCTGTGTCTGCAGCCTTGCTCCCGCATGCCTGTTTATCAGCATGGGACTTGAAGCTGCTCTGGTCTCACGAAGCAGCTCTCAGGGCTGTCCCACCCATGGCTGAATGCAGCATCCAAGAACAAAGCCTTGTCTCTTTTCCCATTCAAGTGAAAAAAAAAAAAAAAAAAAAAGAGAGAACAAACGATTGAGAGATAAGGCTGCTCTAACTATTTTCTAGGTGTGCAATAATAATCTTTGTATTTCCATGTGAATGTCTTATCTCACATCACAAATAGCATTTCTTTTGCAGGTGGTCTGCTATGGTCATTAGTCCCCAGATCAGTTCTCCAGGTGTGAACTTTGACAGTGGTAGTTTGTTGAACTGAGCTCTGGGGCTACAGCCCAGTTTCCTCATCAGTTTCACATAATAGGGATAACAGGTAGAGTTTTCAGAAGGGTATACTCCCAATGTGTTGCAATCTTTTTTTTCTCTAACATCACCACTTCCATGCCAATGCTGCAAGC
Source organism: Pavo muticus (assembly GCA_016647715.1). Classification (NCBI taxonomy): domain Eukaryota; kingdom Metazoa; phylum Chordata; class Aves; order Galliformes; family Phasianidae; genus Pavo; species Pavo muticus. The sequence goes on along the minus strand of JACDJE010000959.1, from coordinate 38,516 downwards.
TGCAACCTCCTTGCGGTCTTTCTTTTGTGCTTTGGATCACAGTCCCCAAAAAATCCCTGTAATATCTTGCTATTTTCATGTGCCTTGTAAATAGCAGATGCATCACTGCCTCTCTTCGCATGCAGTTTGAAAAGAGAGAAGTGATGCTACGTCGCCTTCAAAGCTGCATGGGGCATTGTCCATGCTACGTAACTCAAGGCTCTCATTCCATAGCAGTAAGTTTTATCCCGTGCAAACAAACAAAAAAATAAACAACCACAACTAAGAAGAAAGGCATGACTCACAAAGCTTTGCATTTCTGCAGTGGAACAGCAGTATGAAAATGAAGTTCTGTATTTCAAAGCAGAAGAGGAACACGTGGCTAATGAATCCATAGAAAATACCTGTAGCAGCTAGAGCTTCCAGGGCCCAAGAGAGCTGGCCTTGAGTGCTTCCACGGAGGTTAATCTGGTATTGAGTGCCAGCTGTGAGATTGGTAATTTCTGTTTCTCGTTGGTTTCCCAGCAAAAAGATTTCCTGCGTTCTGTTTAAACTGGACAGGTCTTTCAGAGTGATAAGGAACTGATCAAATACCTCATCCTGTGCTGCCCAAGACAGGATGAAACTACTGAAAGTCCTGTGGGTTATGTTAAGGTCACGAAGAGCATCAGTGACTTCTGAGATGGGAAGGTCAGTGGGCACCGAATGCAGAGCATGGGGACCAGTGCTGGGGTTTGTTAAGTGACTTAGCTCTGCAGGAGCAGGACTGGTAGCATTAAATGATGTTGCACTGTCTGGTTCTCCAGATGCTGTGACTAGATGTGCTAAACAAAGGTAAATTACAAGTTAAAATCTCCTGATAATAACCCCCCAAATACAGCACATGACAGCTAACACCTGCTACAAAACAGTTTCTGTGCTTTCATTAAAGAGCTCTAAGATGAGAGAAGACAGAAGGGTACTTCTATTTTGGAGACTGAATCCAAGCTAGAAGCACAGGCAGCATCACCAAGCTGTGTGGTTCCCACACAGAGCCACACTAAGCAGCAGATCCAGAGCCACAACCATTAAGCACAGGGTTCAGCCGACATGCTTTCAGTGGAGAAATGGATGGATTCATCCTCATTGATGTAAATCAGTCCACTTCAGCTACCTCCAAAGAACTTCGCTAATTTACATCGGAAGCATTTGAACTCTAAATCTCTCAGCCATGCCTTTTATCTCGACTGCAGCACAGCAGTCATCGCTACTGATCCAAACCAGAACTGGAATGCATGCCAATTATCGCAACAATATCAAATCCAGGCTGAGAAACGAGACACACAGAAACATGCTAAATCTCCTCTTACCCAAGTAAAAACATGCTTGGAGGAGCGATCCACCTTGATACATGCTGAATTTTGAAGAAAGGGGAGGGGACCCTTAACTAAAGATAAACGAACTAGAGCAATCTTTAAAGAGATCCAAAAGGATGCAAGAGAAGTAGGCTTGGCCTTCAGCATGCTGAACAGATCTATGAACACAGCGCGTAGCACAGTCAGATTCCAAAAACCTGAGAGCTGTAGAAAACTGCAAATGCGTCTCTGATCACAGCTGTAAGGCAACAGGCAGGTGATTTTTCTGACACTTCAATTAGCCATGCAGAATTATCTCCTCATTAGTGGANTAATTACAGGGTGTTTGTCATTGGTTCTGATCTAATCTTTTAAGTACATCCTAATTTCTCTTCCTATGTCTGCAGTCATGTGTCACTTGCAGTTTCTAGTCTAAATAACCATATTTATGGGATTAGCTGACACACAAGCTGCCCATCAGATGAGATTTGTTATCTGGGATCTGAGCTGAGGAAAAAGCCTTTCTTTTGGTCCGCCACAAGCAGCCCATTTTTTATTTATTTGCAATTCTTTCTTGTTGTATAATTGAAATGGTGAATATTCACTAGATACTTTTCTTCTGGCCGCTAAAATGTAAGAATTACAGAAACTTTCTCTGCAAACCCTTCTTCTAGGAAACCTGTAATCATATCTGAGTTATTAAAGTTTAATAGCTAGTGTGTATATAGGGGGGAAATAATTACTTCCCATAACATTGTTCTCTTTCAAGAATTTAGTTGTAACTCTTGATGCAAAATTATTTCACTGGCATTATAAACCACAGTGTAATGACTTATAATGTCACCTCTTACTACCACAGACAAACCTTTATGTTACAACTTAGATTATGCACCAAAAATGAAGATGACATTAATGAAAGTAGATACCTGATGTGTCAAGGTGGCATTTGAGCTAAGGACTTTTTTGCAGTATGTGTTGGAACATGACTTAATTAGGCATGCTGTTTGGTCTTTTTTTTGTCTTGGTTAAAAAGGATCCAAATTCAATTGTCTTCAATGGTGTTTTCCATATTTTCTGTCAACAGAAATGAATGGTATTGGTAAATCTCTGAATTGATTTTGTTTTCCGGCATCTTAAGATGATATGGTTTAAAATGCTGTCAGATATGTCACTGATAAGAAAATTGCTGTTGTTGAGTTGGTGTGGACCCCAGCAATGCTCCTTCAGACAGGAGGAGAGCCTGAAGTTGGGTTTGTTCTTGTCAAAGAATCACAGAATGGTTTGGGTTGGAAGGGGCCTTAAAGCCCACCCAGTTCCAACCCCTGCCATGGGCTTCCCCCCATCCCACCTGGCCTTGAGCACCTCCAGGGATGGGGCGCCCACAGCTCTCTGGGCAGCAGTTCCAGGGCCTCATCGCCCTCTGAGTAAAGAATTTCCTAACATCTAACCTAAATCTCCCTTCTTTTATTTTAAAGCCATTCCCCTTGTCTAACAGTAATTTAAAGTATCCTTTCACTGTTTTCCCTCCACCCTCATTCTCCTTCTCACCAAATATCTACAGAAACTGGAGATAGTGCAGAGGAGGTGGAGCACTGTGCTACCCCCTCAGCCTCACAGGGCTCCTTAGCATCTGATATTATCTGTGTTAAATAACAGATATTGCCCCATTGTGATATATGGTTTACAGTAGCTGAAACACTGACCTGTGTGCATTAAGGCCTTGACACACTCATACAAAAACTCACACGGGGAGTATGGAGGTTTTTGAGTGCTGTGGGGCCTGATGTCTGAGCTTATCTGGACAGATTCATTAGAAGCTATCAGGAAGGCAGTCCAGGCCTTTTTCCCGTGAGGGCGTGCCCCATCAGAAGTCATACTCCAGGAAGAAATGTTGGGAGTAAATAGTGTTTATCAGCATCAAGGTCATCCCCTCCCAGAAACAGTCAACTTCTGTGACTTAGGGAAAACAGAGCTGAAGTTAGTGCAAGCCTGGATGCTCAGCTGAATCCTCAGATGCCTTCCTTGGCTGATCCAGGGGAAGTCAGATCCTGGCAAACCCTTGGTCCTTAATGGAAAACAGTCCTTGCAGTGGTGACTTGGCAGGAAAGTTACTGGGAGTATTAGAGCCAGACTTTTTTCCTGTTTTGCTGGTAATTACTGCGCTGTGAGGGCATTCATGTTGTTCAGTATTTATCCTCTAGAACAGTCCTGTCAGGCATGAGGAGGATGGCAGAGAAGAGGCTTTCATGATCTGTTTTGCTCTTGAGAAAGCTGGTGTTTGTTCAAATAAAACACAATGCAGAGCATGCCAGATGCAATCAGCTGCGGCAGAAGAATGTCAAATATGCAATCCTCATTTTATTTCTGTTCTTTTTGATGTTGAAATGCTTTGTGTGAACTTTTTTTTTTCATTTAGATTTGACTGTGCTTTTTTTTCTTTCAATATTAAGAACAGGTTGTTCCACTGAAGAATTCATAAGGCTGGGAAATGATCAGTATTAAATTACACATTATTAAAAAGAAATTGCATGGCATTTTTGAATTAGACTATTTTGTTGGCTTGTCTCCCCCGCCAGTCTTTGATTTCTCCTTTAGAGCTGTATTCCTGGTATGAAGAGTTAATTTCTGATTTCGTTTGGATAACCATACCCATATGGGAGCTGAATTATTCTAACGGCATCAAAATGCATCAACTTCAAGCTATTCAAAACTGAATTTGAATTGCTTTTGTTTTTTTTTTTTTCTTTTTATAGCAGCAGTTGTATTATTGGAGCAAAGTTGTCTGCCTTTCCAGAAAATGTCCTCGCTCCCATCAGCAGAGGCAGCTTTTCGACATGCAGCAGTTTTGCCATTCGTATTTCAAGTGACCCTTGTAATTGGTGAGCATCAACTGGCGGTGCAGTTCCAGCATTAAACTTTAACTTCTCTCATTTGGGGTCTTAATTGTGCTTCTAAATGTCTGATGGCTTGGCTGACCTTTTTTCTGGGTTAGCCGAGGCTGAGATTTGTCTGCCAGAAGAGAAGCCAAAGAGGAAACCTCGAAACATAGCAGCTCATTGGTTTCAGTTTGATAGCGTGGTCGTGTGTGTCTCTTGTTTTAGAAATGTCCTCAAACTTTCTATAAGTTTCAAATGGAGTGATAGGAAAAATAAGACACTGAGAACACCAAGAACTTTACAGCTCTGTAGACAATGAAAAAGAGCTGAAGATCCACTGGTGTTAAAAGCAGGAATTGGATGCTGTGATCCGTTTTTGTACTTACAAATTATTTCTAAACCTTTCTTTCCCTGAAGGAAATCTCCCAGCAGTGCAGAGATTTCTCTTGCTAGCAGACAAGTCCTTCACCAGGGTATTTCCCTGTTTTGGACACCTATGCTTTTCTCTGAAAACTGCAAAAATGTTTTGTCCAATCCAACACCTCCTAAGTAGAGGGGACGAGATTCATACAGTGGATACAGGTATTGCATGTGCTATCTCTTTCCTAACCCTAGCCCCACACCCTAATTCTTGGTTTTCTGCCTGCCTCACAGCTCTGTGGTGACACTTGTCCTGCCACTGCCTGCAGAGCTCAGTGCCATGTGCCTGGCTGGGGACACGGCTCTCATCACCGTGTGATGAATCTGAGAGATTCAAGATGGTGGAGACCTCATCCAGCCCTGTTTGTGCAGGAGGAGAGGAGCAAATTGAACACAGGACCTAAGCAGTGGGGCCAGACACCCACACTGTCTGAAGAGTGGCTTGACACAGTGCCTTGATGGGCAGCAGAGCACGGGGGCTTGTTTGAGGGGACTGCAAGGGACAAAATTCCCCCTTTTTTCCCTTTGGATCTGTTTTTTAGATCTCTTGATGCTAGAAGGAGATTTGGTACTACAGGGCTCCCCAGTCCTCCCAGCATAGCATCCTTGTGTGTTCAGATGTCTGCCCACTTTAGCTGATACCTTGCCAAATATTAGTCTCTTGGAGTTATAGTTTACGTCATGTTTATAAATCTGCAGAAGAAGCACTGAGCTGAATACAGCCAAGTACCTTAGCTTCATCCTCCAAAGGAAGGACTAAACCCAGCCTGCCAGCCAATGATTGCACCTCCAAAAGAGGTTTTATTGGAGAAAACAGGAATGGGAGGGTGTGGTGGCCAGGGTGGGACTGCAGCCATACCTGGCCAGCCTGGAGAGCAAATGGTGTGAACCCCCCAGCTGTGAACTCCTGGAGATCTTCCATCCCTGCCCTTCACAAAGGGAAAAGGGAAAAAGGCTGGCTTCACATTAAATAGAAATACAGCTTTGAAATGGGTTGGCAGTGCTCTGAAGGGTGCTGGCTCTCAGCTCATTGGTGATGCTCTACCAAGCACAATCCAGTTGGAGCCATTGCAGAGAAGGCATTGGCCACATCTGGTTTCCAGGCTCAGAGCCTTAAGTCCACCATCAGCAGGTAAAACTCGACATTCCACATTTTCAATAAGCCTTGTAAATGAAGAGCAAAGCAGTGTTGCTGTGGGTGGCTTACGGTTAGGCTGGCTGCATCAAAGTGCAGCTCTTCCTGTACCTTCCTTCCCCTACTTCCAGTTCAGGAGTCCAAGCTGTAGAATTGTTGATTGTATTCTTAATTTTGAATAGCATCTTACACCTTGTGTTGGTGAAAGTGTCAGAGGTATCCAGTGAACGTTGTGTTGAAGAACTGCTTACATGAAGAGGGCTGTAAGACAGGAGCCCTGAGGGCACAATTACCAACAGGGATGAAAACCCACTGTTTCTTATGGGTGTAATTGATATGTTTGGGCAATGTAACGTGCTCCAGGTGGAGGAAGTGAGACAGGGCAGAAGAGCAGCCTGCTACCAGCTCTCTGCAGCATAGCCAAAGCAGAAGGCAGGGGTCTGAAGAGCCCGTGGTCAGCACGGAGCAGATGGTGTATGGAGCGACGGATGGACAATGCAACAGGAGCATTATTCCCACTGGTGCTGGGGGCAAAGGAGCAAGGAAATCATCCTGTAGATTTTATTTATCCTCATATATCCTGCCTTTGGTCCGGGGAGCAGACGGATGCTGGGATGCAATGGCCGCATCCTTGCAGCGTGCTGCCCCAGTGTAAAACGTGTTTTTAAAACATAAAAACCTAGGCTTTTAGGTCGCCGTTGCCTGTAAATGTGAAGGTTCGGCAGCAGAGGAGCCGTGAGAGGGCAGTGCTGTATTGCGAGAGGAGCAGACTGCGGGGGGAAGCGGGGAGGAAGCGCTCGTAGAATCCCCAAGCTGGTCCCCCGCGTTCGGCATCCCCGACTCACTCCGTGAGCACCTGGAGGCAGTTTGCTGCTGCGAGTAGCGGTGGCTGTGCGCCAGGGCGGTACCTGAAATAGCATGGAAGGCATAAGGAATATCGCACGGGGGAGGATGGTCAGCAGCTGCCCCTCCCTGCGCTCCGGGTGGCGGCAGCAGCTGCCGTGGGCAGTGCCCGAGCCGACCTGCAGCCACACCTCGGGGCTGCGGCCACCCTCCGCCCTTCCCTATGCTGCTGCAAGAAGGCTTTGATTTCCCTCACTTTTCCAACAGCGGGATTGCAAATCATCCTCTCTCATATTTCTTTCCTGTAATTGGAAGTGAAGTCTACCAAGAACTGCAAAATGCAGCACCTGACCATGTGTGGAAGTGGGCTGCCTTCACCTTTATTTGACACTGCGGGACAGATGAAGCCACAGCACTCCATATAGCACTCACAGATAATTACCTTTCTTTCATGAGAATTTACTTCTCAGTGTAAATGGTATCTCAGGATAGGAGCTCAGGTACTTCACCCTTGTTTCACAAAGTCAGACAATGAGGAGATAATGATTTTTCTTGTACTACTGTAGCAAACCCACCTGCTTATTTTACATCCCCGCCCTATATGACAAGAATATTGAGAGTGGGGGGAAAGGTAAAGTTTTCAGAGACCAGCTCTGCACCTCACAGGTGTTAAAGGATGTCTGCTGAGCAGGGCTGGAGAACAGGTCCTACCACGTGGATGGTATAACCATCTCTCTGTGCTCCCAAAGGCTAAAGGAGTTCATGTTCAAGTCAACCTCTAACTTCACTGCAGCTAAGCTGAGAAGGATTTCTTTAATATGCATGAATCTGAAGGAATAAAGTGCCCCAGAAATTACTAGAAGGGTCCAAAGATGTTATTTATTGTATAAAAGACATGCTGCCATGTCTCTGCAATGCTTATCCAACAAAGCAAAGTAAATGACTAGAGCAAAAGGACTTTTTCCCTCCTTCAGTTCAAACTTTGTCCTTAGGTCAGTTTGGAGAGGATAAGGATTATTCCTGGGACCACATCTTGCTTTTGAGCTGAGGAAGCCACTGCAGGGAATGTGCTCTGGGAAGTTGGAGCTGTGTCCAGCCCTTGGATGCAGAGAGTAAGGAAGGCTCAGTTGTTTGGATCCTTAATAAGTCTAGTAAATATTTCAGAATAAAGTGGTCAGAAAAAGAAAGAAAGAAATCCACCCCAAAACACCATGAGAGGAATATCTGTCTCCAGTGATGCTTGGCTGGCATTTTGGTGATGGGGGTCAGCCCTGGGCATTGTGTCCAGGGCAGTCAGCAGGAACATGGTGGTGTTGGAAATGCCACTTGTTCCGTGGCCTCTTGGCTCTAAGCACTGAGATCAACAGAAATGGATTTATAATGTTCACCTTTAAGCCTGAGCCTGATGGGTGAGTTTAATGTCTCTTGATTTTTATTGAAGTCCATCTTTGTTGAGTATCAAAGGGTTTACAGTGACTAATGCCCTTCCATAACGTCTCCATCTGTCAACAGAGACAGCTGTGCTCACAGGGCAAGATTTTTCACCTGCTTGTGAGCTTGTCAAGCAACAACAAAACACACAATCTCCTTTTGCATCCCACAGCTAATCATTCCTTTATCTAAACTTCGTGTGTTGTCAGTCGTAGTTCTGTTTTTGCATACCTACAGAGAGATGCTGAGAGCGCAAAGACTGAGGTGCCACCAGCTGGGGGTGATGCTTCTCGGCAGCGTTTTGCTGCGTGTTTGTCTACAGATACTTAAAAAAAAAAAAAAAAAAAAAAAAAAAAAGAAATACTTAAAAACAGAATAAAAATTCTATCTGACTCTTAACAAGTGGGTATAATGTTGGTGCCAAGTGCTGTTCTGCATAGTGGGAGGTGTAATCTGCTTAATGTCATGCAGCAGATAGCCTTTACATTTACATCTGTTTTATACACAGTGGCAGCAGAGGTTCCCAGCGATGCTTTGAGCCTCGTGTTTCATTTCTGAAGGAAGTTTATTAATAACAAAAGGGAGAAATTGATCGGTGGATCCACAGAAGGGGGAAACTAGCAGGTACATTGCAGGAATTCAGACAGGCAGACGGATGTCTGCAGCTCACGCAGGTAAAGCCTGCACGTGTTAGATTTCAAGTGGTGCTGAAGCTCCCATCATTTTAGTTGTATTTCTGCAAACCACATGAATATTTCTGTCTGTTGGAAAAGAAGGAAATCTCATTTTTAATAGAAGCTCTACAATGGTACTGTTAAGAAAAAATAAGAGGGAAAAGATATATTGGTAATTCAGAGTAGTTGCAGCCACAGTCGCTCTCAATAATTCAACAAGTCACTACATATGAACAGCCTCTCACTTCTCCCTGTGGTTCAGACTAAATATTTAATAGAATTTTTTGTGCATTATTTAAAAAAAAAAAAAAAAAAGGAAATTGTAGCTCTTCATTTTAGCTCTTCATTTTAAAGACTGCTGCAATATAAATTCATATTATTCAGATTGATCGTGTGCATTGTATGAGGCAGTAACCACTGCTATTTTTCCTTAATACTGCAGGATACTCACTGGATTTTCCATCTTGTTCATAGCCATAAATAACCAGGCTGTTTACAAGACATTGCTACAAGGGGAAGAAGTATAAAAATGAGAATTTGATCGGGCCAACGGCAGGAACTGTAGTGAAAGAGCTGAGTGGGGAGTAAACACTGGTTAAACCAAGTTCTTTAAAACGAAGGGTGGCTGCCCAAAAGCATACTGGAGCTCTGCATGGGTTCCTTCAGCCATCTTAAGGGAGGACTGCCCATATTCCCCATCATATAAATACAATTTGGGGCTGTTTTTTTTTTCAACTCAGATGCTTGCCAAGCAAATTGAACCTTACAGACATAATTTGCCAGGGGCTGAACGTTTAATCTTAAATTCTGAGTCTTCATTAAGACTTAATTTAAACCTTAGGAGGAAAGCGTGCTGCAACTCCTTGCTCGCAGAGATAGGTGTGCTTGTGGCAGGCTTCCACCACCAAAGAATAAAACAGCTCAAAGCCTCAGACACCGATGGATAGTTCAGCATTATCTGGGCTTGAGTCACTGCTTTCATGATTCAAGTTGACTACATAGGAAATAAAGGTGGTATGGTAATGTGGTGAGGTCTTGCTTTGCTGTCTGTTTCCACCGTGCAACAAAGCTGCCTTGGGTAGCTTTGCCATCGTGTAGTTTAACAGTAGTTTAACACCTCTTCCTATTGTCTGGCAAAAAGTGGCACTGAGCACATTGTTTGGGCTGGAGGGTTTGGTGAGCAGAGACACAAAGGGTTTTTGGTTTTATACCAAATCAGGGTTTTAGTTTTTGTTAGGTTTCCTCCCTGGGTAATTTTCCAACAATGGCATTGCTAGTTTTTCTTGAAGGAGGAAAAAGTAAAATTTTCTGAATCTGGTTCCTTTGTAGTTAATAGAGACTAAACAAGCTATTGTTATTAAAGATGAGTTCAGTCTCTAAGCTAGAGATGGGAGAGCATGGAGGAAAGAAAAGATAAATAAAATTCCATTGAATTTTCTTCAAACTGTCTTTTCTAAATGCTGAGGAGCTGCAGGTGTCCCTATTCATTGCAGAGGAGTTGGACCAGATGGCCTTCAAGGGTCCCTTCCAACTCAAACCATTCTGAGCCATGCAGGGTGTTTCAGCTGCTCACTGTGCATGATGCTCCCACACGTGCTGCTCTCTGAGCAGCCCTTCTGCTCCAGGAGGCTGACACCGAGTGCTTCTCTCCCCACAGCTGGCCCACGCCTGCAGTGCTGTATGACACAGTGTGCAGCCATGAAAGGCATGAGTTCTCTCTCATGCTCCCAGCCAAACAATTTGCTACAGTGCTTTACAGGTTCTCCTGCAGCCCAGCGCTGAGCAGGAGCCCTCCTCCTCCTCCTCCGGGGGCTGCCAGCATGGCCATCTCTGCCCATCTCTGCCCACTTGACACTGCATGGAGTGGTAAGCGATGCCCTGACCCAGCAGCTGTTACGTGTGTTTCAAATGTACTCTGAAAACACCCTGGGAGGTGCTTCATACTCGCGCACACAGAGCCCAGTGCAGCATTTTCCCTCTGCTGCCTTGGTCCCACAGAGCTAGGTGCTTGTAGAGCCAGGGTTTGGAAAGCAGGGTGTTTGTACAAGGCAGCGCTCTCCCTCCCTAAAGGCAGCGTCTTGTGTGAGTGTTCACCAGCAAAGCGTTGGGGCAGGAGCAAGGGAAAGCCGTGCTTTGTCCCACAGCAGACCCAACCGCTGCCTGACACAGAGGCAATTAGCTGGGCGCTAATTAGGTTAGGGCTCAGGGGTGCTCTCTGGGCATGCAGGGAGCGAGGTGCCCGCCTGCCCCCAGAGCTGAGAACAGCGCGGGCAGCAGTGAGCTCTGCCCTCCCACCGCTCCTCTGTGTACGTGCTGAAGTTTCCCCATCCCGTTCTTTGCCTCCCGCCCTGCTGCTCCTCTGGGGGAGAGAGAACCTGGCTGCCCTCAGTGAACTACAGGGTTGGACCTCAGGCATATGTATTTAAATGCATTGCCCAATTATTGCTTCATTTCTATTAATTCGTCTTGGAAATCATTTATGGCCTCTTCCTAATTCATCCTCTCAGGGAAAATACGACTTCAGGAAAAAATAGAATTCCACGAACAATTAGTAAAAGCGACAGCTGTGCCATAAAGGGGATGTATTTGGGGATGGGGGAGAGATGTTCCAGACAGGAACATGCGAGTTTGGGGATGGCAAAGCCCCCTAACAGCACAGGAGCGGTGCTCAACACGCACCCCCAGAACCGGCACGGAGGCAGCGCGCTGCCCGCCAGATGCCACTGCTGCTCAATGCTACACCGCACCGCGAGAGCTGCGGGGCCGGGCGGATCGCCGCAGCACTCCGCTCTCAGCGAGACGCGCTGCGCGGATCCTCCCGCCGCGCCGGGCTCTGAATGTGCCGCAGCCCCGCGGCGCTCCGCCGCTTTCCACTCTGACTTCGGGGCCTCGCACTGCGTAAGGCGATGTCGGTGCCTCTGCTCTGCCCCCGCCCATCACCGCGGCCTTCTGCTGCGTTCGGGAGATGCCCCCCCAGCACTCAGAAACACCCGTGCGGGGAAAGTTTGCTCTCAGCACGCGGCCACATGCAGCGCCCCGCGACGAGCTGCTTTCTGCAAGCACGGCGGACGCACAAGCAGTCCCACGCACGCACCTGCCCGCGGATTTTCCAAAGCCGGCGCGGCCCCCTCTCCTCTGCTTTTTCCCTCTCCCTCTCAGCAGATGTGGGAGGAGCTAGGCGGGTGGACCCACCTCCCGCCGTTCCTCCGGCGGTGCCGACGCTGCTGGAGCTCGGCGCTCCGCTCCCTGCGGCCGCCCCGTCGGGCCGCGCGGGGCCGGCGACGGCGGCCAGCGCCCGAGGCCTGCTGTGGCGCAGGCAGGTGGGTGCACAACCAGGCGGGCCGGGAAGTTGGAGCGGGAGCCCCGGTGGCGCGAGGGGAGCGCTGCTCCGGAGCTGCGGGGGAGCCGCAAGGAAGTTGCGGGGTGCTGCGGTGTGNATAGAAATACAGCTTTGAAATGGGTTGGCAGTGCTCTGAAGGGTGCTGGCTCTCAGCTCATTGGTGATGCTCTACCAAGCACAATCCAGTTGGAGCCATTGCAGAGAAGGCATTGGCCACATCTGGTTTCCAGGCTCAGAGCCTTAAGTCCACCATCAGCAGGTAAAACTCGACATTCCACATTTTCAATAAGCCTTGTAAATGAGGAGCAATGCAGTGTTGCTGTGAGTGGCTTATGGTTAGGCTGGCTGCATCAAAGTGCAGCTCTTCCTGTACCTTCCTTCCCCTAATTCCAGTTCAGTAGTCCAAGCTGTAGAATTGTTGATTGTACTCTTAAATTTGAATAGCATCTTACACCTTGTGTTGGTGAAAGTGTCAGAGGTATCCAGTGAATGTTGTGTTGAAGAACTGCTTACATGAAGAGGGCTGTAAGACAGGAGCCCTGAGGGCACAATTACCTACAGGGATGAAAACCCACTGTTTCTTATGGGTGTAATTGATATGTTTGGGCAATGTAACGTGCTCCAGGTGGAGGAAGTGAGACAGGGCAGAAGAGCAGCCTGCTACCAGCCCTCTGCAGCATAGCCAAAGCAGAAGGCAGGGGTCTAAAGAGCCCGTGGTCAGCATGGAGCAGATGGTGTATGCAGCGACGGATGGACAATGCAACAGGGGCATTATTCCCACTGGTGCTGGGGGCAAAGGAGCAAGGAAATCATCCTGTAGTTTTTATTTATCCCCATATATCCTGCCTTTGGTCCGGGGAGCAGACGGATGCTGGGATGCAATGGCCGCATCCTTGCAGCGTGCTGCCCCAGTGTAAAGCGGATTTTTAAAACATAAAAACCTAGGCTTTTAGGTCGCCGTTGCCTGTAAATGTGAAGGTTCGGCAGCAGAGGAGCCGTAAGAGGGCAGTGCTGTATTGCGAGAGAAGCAGACTGCGAGGGGAGCGGGGAGGAAGTGCTCGCAGAATCCCCAAACTGGTCCCCCGAATTCGGCATCCCCGACGCACTCCGTGAGCACCTGGAGGCAGTTTGCTGCTGCGAGCAGCGGTGGCTGTGCGCCAGGGCGGTACCTGAAATAGTATGGAAGGCATAAGGAATATCGCACGGGGGAGGATGGTCAGCAGCTGCTCGTCCCTGCGCTCCGGGTGCCGGCAGCAGCTGCCCGGCCGAGGCGCGGGCAGTGACTGAGCCGACCTGCAGCCACACCTCGGGACTGCGGCCACCCTCCGCCCTTCCCTATGCTGCTGCAAGAAGGCTTTGATTTCCCTCACTTTTCCAACAGCGGGATTGCAAATCATCCTCTCTCACATTTCTTTCCTTTAATCGGAAGTGAAGTCTACCAAGAACTGCAAAATGCAGCACCTGACCACGTGTGGAAGGCTGCCTTCACCTTTATCTGACACTGCGGGACAGATGAAGCCACAGCACTCCATATAGCACTCACAGATAATTACCTTTCTTTCATGAGAATTTACTTCTCAGTGTAAATGGTATCTCAGGACAGGAGCTCAGGTACTTCTCTCTTCTTTCACAAGGTCAAACAATGAGGAGATGATGATTTTTCTCGTACTATTGCAGCAAACCCACCCGCTTATTTTAGATCCCCTCCCTATATGACAAGAATATTGAGAGTGGGGGGAAAGGTAAAGTTTTCAGAGACCAGCTCTGCACCTCACAGGTGTTAAAGGATGTCTGCTGAGCAGGGCTGGAGAACAGGTCCTACCACGTGGATGGTATAACCATCTCTCTGTGCTCCCAAAAGCTAAAGGAGTTCATGTTCAAGTCAACCTCTTCACTGCAACTAAACTGATAAGGATTTCTTTAATATGCATGAATCTGAAGGAATAAAGTGCCCCAGAAATTACTAGAAGGGTCCAAAGATGTTATTTACTGTACAAAGGACATGCTGCCATGTCTCTGCAATGCTTATCCAACAAAACAAAGTAAATGATTTGAGCAAAAGGACTTTTTCCCTCCTTCATTTCCCTTAGGTCAAAGTTTGGAGAGGATAAGGATTATTCCTGGGACCACATCTTGCTTTTGAGCTGAGGAAGCCACTGCAGGGAATGTGCTCTGGGAAGTTGGAGCTGTGTCCAGCCCTTGGATGCAGAGAGGAAGGAAGGCTCAGTTGTTTGGATCCTTAATAAGTCTAGTAAATATTTCAGAATAAAGTGGTCAGAAAAAGAAAGAAAGAAATCCACCCCAAAACACCATGAGAGGAATATCTGTCTCCAGTGATGCTTGGCTGGCACTTCAGTGATGGGGGTCAGCCCTGGGCATCGTGTCCAGGGCAGTCAGCAGGAACACGGTGGTGTTGGAAATGCCACTTGTTCCGTGGCCTCTTGGCTCTAAGTGCTGAGATCAACAGAAATGGATTTATAATGTTCACCTTTAAGCCTGAGCCTGATGGGTGAGTTTAATGTCTCTTGATTTTTATTGAAGTCCATCTTTGTTGAGTATCAGAGGGTTTACAGTGACCAATGCCTTTCCATAACGTGTCTCCATCTGTCAACAGAGACAGCTGTGTTCACAGGGCAAGATTCTTCACCTGCTTGTGAGCTTGTCATGCAACAACAAAACACACAATCTCCTTTTGCATTCCACAGCTAATCATTCCTTTATCTAAACCTCGTGTGTTGTCAGTCGTAGTTCTGTTTTTGCATACCTACAGAGAGATGCTGAGAGCGCAAAGACTGAGGTGCCACCAGCTGGGGGTGATGCTTCTCGGCAGCGTTTTGCTGTGTGTTTGTCTACAGATACTTAAAAAAAAAAGTATGAAATACTTAAAAACAGAATAAAAATTCTATCTGACTCTTAACAAGCGGGTATAATGTTGGTGCCAGTGCTTTTCTGCATAGTGGGAGGTGTAATCTGCTTAATGTCACACAGCAGACAGCCTTTACATTTACATCTGTTTTATACACAGTGGCAGCAGAGGTTCCCAGCGATGCTTTGAGCCTCGTGTTTCATTTCTGAAGGAAGTTTATTAATAACAAAGGGGAGAAATTGATAGGTGGATCCACAGAAGGGGGAAACTAGCAGGTACATTGCAGGAA
The DNA here is from genome assembly GCA_016647715.1 of Pavo muticus. Classification (NCBI taxonomy): domain Eukaryota; kingdom Metazoa; phylum Chordata; class Aves; order Galliformes; family Phasianidae; genus Pavo; species Pavo muticus. Next base: position 23,329 of record JACDJE010000959.1, on the reverse strand, counting down.
TTCAGACAGGCAGACGGATGTCTGCAGCTCATGCAGGTAAAGCCTGCACGTGCTAAGACTCAAGTGGTGCTGAAGCTCCCATCATTTTAGTTGTATTTCTCCAAACCACATGAATATTTCTGTCTGTTGGAAAAGAAGGAAATCTCATTTTTAATAGAAGCTCTACAATGGTACTGTTAAGAAAAAAAAAGAGGGAAAAGATATATTGGTAATTCAGAGTAGTTGCAGCCACAGTCGCTCTCAATAATTCATCAAGTCACTACATATGAACAGCCTCTCACTTCTCCCTGTGGTTCAGACTAAATATTTAATAGAATTTTTTGTGCATTATTTAAAAAAAAAAAAAGGAAATTGTAGCTCTTCATTTTAAAGACTGCTGCAATATAAATTCAGATTATTCAGATTGATCATGTGCATTGTATGAGGCAGTAACCACTGCTATTTTTCCTTAATACTGCAGGATACTCACTGGATTTTCCATCTTGTTCATAGCCATAAATAACCAGGCTGTTTACAAGACATTGCTACAGGGAGGAGAAATATAAAAATAATAATTTGATCGGGCCAACGGCAGGAACTGTAGTGAAAGAGCTGAGTGGGGAGTAAACACTGGTTAAACCAAGTTCTTTAAAATAAAGGGTGGCTGCCCAAAAGCATACTGGAGCTCTGCATGGGTTCCTTCGGCCATTTTAAGGGAGGATTGCCCATATTCCCCATCATATAAATACGATTTGGGGCTGTTTTTTTTTTCAACTCAGATGCTTGCCAAGCAAATTGAACCTTACAGACATAATTAGTGAGGGGCTGAACGTTTAATCTTAAATTCTGAGTCTTCATTAAGACTTAATTTAAATCTTAGGAGGAAAGCGTGCTGCAACTCCCTGCTCACAGAGATGGGTGTGCTTGTGGCAGGCTTTCACCACCAGAGAGGAAGACAGGTCAAAGCCTCAGACACAGACTGATTTTTGGCAAATTGGAGCCATCAAGACCAAAGTGCCTGGTAGGTGCTGTGGGATAAATGAGGAAACCTCAAAAAAAAAAAAAAAAAAAAAAAAAAAAAAAGG
>JACDJE010000959.1:0-20358 GCA_016647715.1 Pavo muticus | reverse complement strand
CCGCAGCACTCCGCTCCCAGCGAGACGCGCTGCGCGGATCCTCCCGCCGCGCCGGGCTCTGAATGTGCCGCAGCCCCGCGGCGCTCCGCCGCTTTCCACTCTGACTTCGGGGCCTCGCACTGCGTGAGGCGATGTCGGTGCCTCTGCACTGCCCCCGCCCATCACCGCGGCCTTCTGCTGCGTTCGGGAGGTGCCCCCCCAGCACTCAGAGACACCCGTGCGGGGAAAGTTTGCTCTCAGCACGCGGCCACACACACCCCATACGCCTGCCCCGCGACGAGCTGCTTTCTGCAAGCACGGCGGACGCACAAGCAGTCCCACGCGCGCACCTGCCCGCGGATTTTCCAAAACCGGCGCGGCCCCTTCTCCTCTGCTTTTTCCCTCTCCCTCTCAGCAGATGTGGGATGGGCCAGGGGGGTGGACCCACCTCCCGCCGTTCCTCCGGCGGTGCCGACGCTGCTGGAGCTCGGCGCTCCGCTCCCTGTGGCCGCCCCGTCGGGCCGCGCGGGGCCGGCGACGGCGGCCAGCGCCCGAGGGCTGCCGCGGCGCAGGTGGGTGGGTGCGCAGCCAGGCGGGCCGGGAAGTTGGAGCTGGAGCCCCGGTGGCGCGAGGGGAGCGCGGCTACGGAGCTGCGGGGGAGCCGCGAGGAAGTTGCGGGGTGCCGCGGTGTGGATATTTGGAGGCGTTCAGGAGAGCAACGGCGCACCGTGCCCGCGGCCGGGCTCCTCTCGGGGCTTTATGTAACAGCGGCGGGGCCGGGAGCAGCGGAGCAGCTCAGCCCGTCCCGCGCTGCGCGCCGCACTTCGTCACCCGTCAGCGCTTCCCATCTTTGGCAGCGGCGGACGAAGAGCCGCTCCGCTCCGCGCTCCCCCTGGGTTCCCTTCCCCACGGCGCCGAGCGGGGCAGCCCCGGCGGGAGGAGTGCTGCATGCCCCTGCTCCGGCCGCCCCCTTCCCCATCGCTCCCGGCGTTCTCCCCTTTCTCCCGGTTCTCTCCCAGGGCTTTCCCATCCCGCAGCCGATCCACTCTTCACATATGTTGGCAGCGTGCTCTTTTGTTTCTCCCCTCTCCCTGTAGCGAGGATCCCATTCCACACGAGGTGTTTGGGGTTCACTTTGTGTCCCCGCTCGTCTTCGGTCAGTGCCGGGGATGGCAGCGCTCCCCCTCGCGGCGCCCCGCTGGCACTTCTTCAGCCCATCCGCCGCAGCGTCTGCCCGCTGCCTAAAATTAGGCTGAGCTCCGAGAGCCTCCGCGAAGGCACGAGAAGCACGGAGCTGCAGCCCCGGTCCTCGCTGCCGCCGCGCTGCTCTGTCCCTGCGAGAGGATATGCCCGCCGCTGGGCTCCGGCTGTCCCGGGTGTCCGGGAGAGCGGTCCCAGCACCGACGCCCCCGTCCTGGTCTCAGCCCCCGGGAGTGCCCGGTGACTGCTATAACTCATTTTCTTTTGATAAGGAGATGGGTGTGTGAGTGTATGGATGCTGGCGCTGAGAGCTGTGCTGGTGGTTAACGTGTAAATAGTAATAAGGATGTGAAATAACCCATGGGTTAGCAGCCGGCCCAGGGAGAAGCCCTTGCCCTGTCCCCCGCTGGGATCAAAGGTTTTGGGGGGGATATTAGAATTGCTCTTTGTTGAGTTAAACAGATTGAACTCACTGCTGTTTGCTTCAGTGGCACGTAGCAAGCGCACTCATCGGCAGCACGCACGCGTTCAGTGGGAAAAGCTCCCAGCACGTCGGTGTGGCAGGGTAGGGAGCAGGTGGTGGCCCAGCTTCGGGGCGCCGTGGCCGTGCCCGTGCCGTGGCAGCAGCTGTAGGTGGCGGCAGCTCCCGGAGCTCCCCGTGGCAGGAGCGGGACTGGAGCCCGCCGAGCTGCCGGAGGGATGCGCCGCGCCGCGTGGTAACTCGGCGCACTGTGGGGGTGCGGGGCAGTATCATTGGGCACAGGGCACATGCCGAGCTCCTGAAGTCTCGGAGCAGCTGCTGCTATATATAAACCTGGGTTTTAATTGGCCTGCCAGGGAAACTTGTCCTGCTGCAGGAACAGGGTGCAGCGCTGGGGCAGCTGTGTGTTGGTGGGTGCATTGGTTTTGCCGGGGCACTCGCACGTGTAGGAGCAGCCAAATCTGTAACTCAAACTGCAGGAGCACGTACGATATGCTCTGTGAGAATAGCACCAATATAAAGGTGACAAGGAGTAGAAATTCAGGCTGTAGGGATGTCATGGTTTATTCCTGCTTTCCGGTGATACCTGCTCTTTGTTTCTGCCTCTGAAGCCTATAAAATCCGGTTCCTGCCATAGAAGTAGATGGGCAAATAAAGTATATAAGCTTGAAAGTAAGCCCAGGAGTTTTAGTGGATGCAGTTGTTTTCTGAGTTATGAGAGATCATCACATGCACTTTCTGTAAGGTCAGCGACAGAGATTAGAAATCTCTGTGCACTGTACACTGATTTTGTGATTCTGTGATTTTGTGCTTGTTTTCTCTGCCTCCCGATGCCTGTATAGCTAGGCATGCAGTACCCAAATGAGTGCTTACAACTTGATGTTTCTTAAACCTTTCCTAATAAACCAACAGTGCATCCTGTGCTCTCCTCACAGGATGTATGCCTGCCTGCTCCTCCAGCTGGGTTTTGGGAAGTTGTCTCCCAGAAACAGCAGAGAGAGGTTAGAGAAAAAAGCCCCCAAATAACCCCTTGTGAACAAAGCTGGGATACAAAGAAGTTGGCAGAGCTGCAAGCTGTATGAGTACAGGTGGTCCCACAGGCAGAACTGGGACCTTTGGGATGGGCAGGAAGGAAAACCATCATACTTAGCAGAATATGCCTCCTTACATTCCATTTCCATTAAGTTAAATGATGTTGAAATAGCAAGCATTTTAAGCGTAAAAGTTTACGTAGTGTGGTTGGCATGGCTGTTCTAGTAGTATTACAAGGCAGGCGCAGCAGCCAGGTGCAGGGGTTCGTTCTGAGTTACTTTGTGCTGACCCCTTCCCACTATCCTCAGTGAACTGGTGACCTTATTGGCTGTGCCATCCCAGCTCCCTCTCCCCACCTCTGCTCCACTCTGCAAAGCTGCACTGTAGTTACTTTTGCTCATTATCTTTGGCAGCAAGAATGTATGTATCTAAGATAATTTAAGTTGCTGTTTGCTGAGGATATGTGATAGTATTCAGCATTATTTTATTATCTCTTTTAAAGGGTTAAAAAAAAAAAGGCTCATTTATTTTGAGAGATATTTCTGTAGCACATGGAAGTATCAGCGAAGTAGCTGTTGTTTCCCAGTTGTTAACTTCAAATTTATCAACCATTGTCCCTGTTGGTATATATGATGCTCTAAAAATGTACTTGCCATTGAGTGGGAAGCTGAAGTGATTGGTAGGCAGATAGTATTCTTTAGTGGCTATTAATAATGCTCAGAGGACATATGGAAAAAGCCACAGAATTGGCTAGAAAGGAGGCCAAAATAATGTATATGCCTGCTTTGTTTGAAAGCTGCCTGTGTTCCAGAAAGTGGAACAGCAGCGGCGATGCTTAATGTTTTCTCCTCCTTGCTCCAGCATCTCAGCAAGGAACCCAAGCCAGGTCTGCACTGCATGCTTATGCCTGCCCAGGGCTCTTAGGCCTAAACCTTCAGTGACACAGCTCCTTAAATAGCCGTCTGTGAGCATCTGCATTCCTGTTGTAACAAAAACTGGGGACAGGAGGAGAATATGCTTTTTTTTTGGGGGGGGGAGGGCTTTTCTTTTTTTCTTGTTTTGGAAGAATTTACAAATAGGTTCACTCAGCATTGTTGGCAGCAAATTGCTCAGTGTTAATTTTCTCCTAAGGTCTCAGGATTTTGTGAATCTCAGCTTTGCATAAAGAAGGAAAAGCATCCCTGCTTGCTCTGTGTGCAGAGAGAAGTCAGAGCCCCTTTGTTCAAGAAACAAGAACCCAAGAATTATGAGTTTGAAACTCACTCTTCTTAGCTCCTCTGCAAGATTCAGTGCTGAGGCTGAGTGTCTCATGGCTTTCCAGTGTCTGGCAAAGGCTGCTGGTGGCTTTGGAGGTGAAAATGTGGGTTTATGATGGGTCTAGTAACTGTGGTCTGCCTGCTGCTGCGACATGTGGTTAGGACATAAAAATATATGGGTTGTGCCTCGTGCTACAGCAGAGCAGTTACTGGGTAGGTGTCCTTTGATGCTGGAAAATGACCTTGCCAAACTTTTGCTCTCAAATTGAGTAACCTCCTTCATGCTGAAGGCAAGCAGAAGCAAGGGGGAAAAAAAAAAGCATTACAAGTGGTTAAGTATGGGCTGAGGAGCATTAGGGTTGCTTGGTTTCTGGCTGCCACCAGCACGCATGTGTGACACCAGGCACTGCTTTTCCTTTCCCCAACAGCACCCCAAGGGAGCTGCCAGTTACCACCAGGTCTTTGTTTTTAATGCTCTGCTTCCTTTCTTTCCCACCAAGTTTAGCTTCCAAGTGTTATGGATTTGTAAGTCAGAAATAACCTCATAATTGCTATATTGCTTTGCCTGCAGTAGCAGTGAGCACCTTAAAGTTAATGTGTCATCCACACTGTGAGAGGTAGGTTGTGTTTTTGCAGTGGAAATTTCCAGTATTTCTGTACACAGCGTAGAATAAGTTGTTTTTCACAGAGAAAGCTGATGAACAGAGTAAAGTTGAGACTGGGGCATTCTGACCTGGGTAGAATTGGCACAGGCACTAGGTAAGGCAATTATATGGAGTAGGGGAGAGGCTGGTACAGGACAGAACGGAAGTGCTAATTGTTGGAAATATTGTCCTCCTATTGCCATAAAAAGTACAGAACATACCTAAAAACAATGGGTTGGTAACAGACACTGTATGGAAATGTAAGGTAGCAACAGCGCTGGAAGGTTGCGAGCCTGAGACACTCAATCAGTGAGTGCCAAAAGAGGCATCACCTGCATCGGACCCCGGGGATGTAACGGAGTGGACTGCACTGATCAGATGTGCAATTTCTCCCTTGTAAGCAAGGGGTGTGCGCCCATTATTGCAGTAATGAATAAACTGCTCTTCATGAAGATCTTCGCCTGAATAGAAATCTTTGATTTTGAGCGTTTCTCACACCTCAGTGGCACTTTTCTTTACAGTATGAATGCTCTGTATAGTAAGGACCTCCCAGCAAAAGAAAGAGTTATTTCCTTTTCTTTCTTCTTTTTCTTCTCCTCCTCCTTCTGCTCTTCGCACCCATACAGTTTGGGCTCTTCGCTGCCAAGCCAGAAGCTCTTTGTTGCATCAGTAGGGCTGGCTGAGCCGAGGGGCTGTATCCTGCTGCTATCCGAGAAGCTCCCCAGCAAGTTGTGTGTCTGTGTGCGCCTTTTTCCCTCCTGTTAGGCTCTCAGAGTAATTTGTCCCGCTTTGTGCCTGACGTCAGTGAAATCTGTCCGCAGCCAAAGCTTTTATTGAGGTTATCAAGGAGAGAAAGTCTAAATTAATTAAGTAAGCAGAAGTAAATTATTACAAGCAACATCGCAACTTGCTACGCCTTGCATTTACATGGGATATGGAGCTGCAAACAGGTGGAGGGTCCTTGTCTTGTCCTTGCATCGTGTTGCGAGATGGGAGCGTTGGTGCCATGGAGAAGAGGTGGCAGAAATGAGATTCAGGGCCCTCTGATTTGCTCAGGAAGGACCATTTGCTGTTGACTGAAGATGGGTCAATGAGACAAGAGGCATGGGGTTGGATCCTAGAGGTGATGAGCTTTCAGTTTGTGTATTTTTGTGACCTTGAATAAATTAACATCCACAAATGTGAATTCAGAGAGCGCTGGCTGCTTTGTTTGCTCTCTTTAATGGTGTCTCACCATATTTTGGTTATTTCTGACTCCAGTCAAGCTTCTTTGCATTAATAGCTTCCCCACTTATGATGTCTTGTCAGGTTTAAGTTGAAGTTTTCAAGGAGAAAACTTCTTGGATTTGTTTGTTTTCATTTTTTCTCCAACAGTTGAGCTTTCAGACCTGCTCGGTTTCACAACTGAAAGGAACGTGCTTCTTTTTACCCTTTTCAATCAACTTTTTATCTTTCATCCTTAAAAAAAAAAAAAAAAAAAAAAGTGGAATAAAACATCCTTATGTTCTGAAATGGATGTCCAAATGCTTCATGAAACTGGAAAACAAGTGGTATTTGACCGTAAGCTGAGACCAGGGAGGTACCTTTCTCTTTCAAAAAGGAAGAAAAAAAAGATCTGTGCTTCTAAAGGGAAATTCCTTCAGGAATGTCTGTTCCTGTGCTGAGAGGACAGCTCATGTGTTTGTGGTCCAGGTTAAATGCTTAATACTTTCTTTGAAGCTTAAATTGAAATGCTTCTTCAGTTTGAGCAAATTGCCACAAATCTAGTCCTGAATGACTTGTTTGGAGGTGCATATTTAGTAAGGTAATTGAAATACCATGAGAGTAGAATGCATGTTTTGTCAAGAGAATGAACTTGCAGTATTTGACTACTTATCTTTGTTTTCTTTAAAATTGGCTTATTTGTTTGTTATCCAGGAGTATGTATCAACAGACCCCATGTAGGGTTATTTGTATCTGATTCCCAGTGCCCCATTTTAAGAGAGAACTTGTACAAAGGACAGAAGTTGTTACAGAGATAATTCTGCACATAGTAAAAAAAGTGAAGTCAAACAACCCTCACTGATCTGTAGGAGTTGGGATGAGAAGAGCTAATGATTGCTATCAGAGTGATAAATGAGGGAGCTCTGGAAGGGCTCTGGCAACAAGGGAAGACAGATGATGGCTGCTGTCTGCCTGTGATTTGTTCTTTGAAGAATATTACGATTAAAGCAGATTTAGCTCCTAACTTGGGTCTAAATGATGTTCTGAATGGAGCGATTAGTGACTAAATATCACTCTTTCATATAGAAGCAGTGTGACAAAACATCACGTGAAGAGGGAAGACCTGATTTCACCATGTGAGGTGAGCAGGTACCTGTAGGAAACCCACGCTGGAGTGTCTTCAGCTGATGACTCCTTGCTCGAGCCCTCTCCAGTGGATTGACTTCAGTTCTGTTGTCCGTGGGATTTGGATCCACAATGTCAGCTGTTCCCATGCAGTTGTGCTAGGAGGTGGTTGAAAGCAATATGGGATTTGACTTTGGGGACTTATTTCATGGGGAAAAAATTGATCGGGTCCAAATCCCCAACATGGGATTTGCTGTGTTCAGGATGTGTTTGCTGGTAAGTCTCAGTCATTGTGTGGCAATTCTTCTGGGTCTGGGCATAATTCTTTTTAACCACAAACCAGTTCAGTGAGCAGTAAAGGACTGGTTACCCATGGCATCCTGTGGAGCCTCTCTGGTACGCAAGATGGTGCTTAAAGCTCAATGTTAAGTGCTTTGTGTGAGGAAGGATGAGTTTAAGTGTGCGCAGAAGTTGTATGGGATTGGGCTGCAAGCAGGAGAGGGACGTACTTTTTCTTCATTCCTTGCTGCTCCTGGAGAGGTCATAGAGGTGTGGGCTGCCCTTGCAGAAATGACAGCTTGATCCATTTTCGGTTTCACCCGGAGCAATGTTTAAGGAGCAGAGAGGTCAAATAGGACATTGCAGCACCGTGTAATGTTTGGGTTGCATGTTCCCTTGTCATGCCGGTACCAGTAAGAGGCAGGTGGCCGCACTGGTCCCAGAGGAGAGCTGTGTGCTTTCTCACCCACTTTGTCACCTCTTTGGGAATTGCCTCTTACAGGGCTGCTGTTTCCAGTGCACCGTGTCACTGCTGCATGGCCTTTGTTGGGCTGCAGCCTGGATGCAAAGCTGCATGGCTTCAGCATCACCTGCATCCTTGGGCTTCGGAGATGTGCCTGTGCTTTGCTTTTGCCTTGCTCCCAGAGCCTGTAAAGCCTAGCTGCTGGTTACAGGGACACCAGTGTGAAGTTCTTAAGTGTCATGCTGGTGTCAGAAGAAAGGTTGTTAGGAAAAGCCAGGAAGAATGGGAATCTAAGAATAAGCCTTAGTGAAGAGGTGTTCTCTGCTTTTCAAGAAGGTACAAATCTTATTCCTGCAGCCAACAGAGTTTAACTAAGAAATGAAATGAATACTAAATTCAGAATACAAATGCCGACTCAGTAGATGCAGCCTCAGCCATGGGAGAGCATGCTTGGTATTTGAACTGATTAATAAGTCTCCTTTTCTTACACAAGCAGTTATATACAGAAAGTAATGCATTGGGGTTAAATTCTATATTATTTATATAGATATAGTGTGTATATATATATGTATATATTTTACTTGTTTGACTTTATATATAGTGATGGATTTTAAGGGACAGGGTAAGATGCCACTAGGAGGACCTACAAGCATGGCCAAAGCCAATGGGCTTTGAACCCATGTTGTTTGATATCTATTTTTATTGATTAATTTTGACCTCTCGGGTGCATATTCTACGCATGTCATGGCCATGACCCTTCCGGCCCCGTAGGTCACAAGTGGTGGTGAGTTCAATCCTGCACCACTCATTTTACAGTAAGCTGCCATGGTCTGAGCTGCCAGACTCCTCCTTTTTGTTGAGAGGAGGAGTTTGCAGTAAGTTTGCGGATGACACCAAGTTGGGAGGTAGTGTCAATCTGCCTGAGGGTAGGGAGGCCCTTCAGAGGGATCTAGATAAACTGGATCACTGGGCTGAGGTGAATGGGATGAGGTTCAGCAAGGCCAACTGCTGGGTCCTGCACTTTGGCCACAATAACCCCATGCAGCGCTACAGGCTTGGGGCTGAGTGGGTGGAGGACTGTGGAGAGGAAAGGGACCTGGGGGTGTTGGTTGATGCTCGGCTGAACATGAGCTGACAGTGTGCCCAGGTGGCCAAGAGAGCCAACAGCATCCTGGCCTGCATTAGAAATAGTGTGGCCAGCAGGAGCAGGGAGGTAATCATCCGCCTGTACTCAGCACTGGTGAGGCCGCACCTCAAGTACTGTGTTCAGTTTTGGGCATCTCACTACAAGAAAGACATTGAGGCCCTGGCGTGTGTCCAGAGAAGGGCAACAAAACTGGTGAGGGGTCTGGAGCACAGGTCTTATGAGGAGTGGCTGAGGGAGCTGGGATTGTTTAGTCTGGAGAAGAGGAGGCTCGGGGGACACCTCATTGCACTCTACAACTTCCTGAAGGGAGGCTGTGATGAGGAGGGGTTTGGCCTCTTCTCCCAGGCAACAAACAGGACCTGAGGAAATGGCCACAAGTTGTACCAGAGGAGGTTTAGGTTAGACATGAGGAAAAACTTTTTGTCTCAGAGAGTGGTCAGGCACTGGAATGGCTGCCCAGGGAGGTGGTGGAGTCACCATTCCTGGCAGTGTTCAAGAGGCGTCTGGATGAGGAGCTACGAGACCTGGTTTATTGCTTGTGGTAGCAATGGTAATGGGAAGACGGTTGGACTAGATGATCTTGCAGGTCCTTTCCAACCTTGTGATTCTATGATTCTATGAGATGTGAGCAACTATATTCTTTGGGGGGACATTGTGATGCTCTGAAACCAGAGGCATCTTATTAGCCACACTTCACATGCCAAGCATTAGTTATAAAAAGATGCACCTTGCTGTGGACTAATTTGCCAGCCAGGGAGTCCTTAGATTGTGCTAACAATTACCATATTTGATCGATTAAAGCCCAGACCAGGGTATCTGTTGCCTTGGGAGTTTATTTACGGTTCCTGATCAGTGGCAGGCAAAGAATTGGTGGTGTAACAATTACTACAGAATGTCTTGATGATCTGTCAGATGTATAAATAGCTTTCTACCGGAAGATTGTGCCCATCTGTTTGTCATGCAGGGACACAGCCCGCCAGCCCTTCTTGTCAAGAAGCTTCAGCCTCTCCTGGAAGAAGCCATCAGCCAGATGCAGGTCTCTGCAGAAAACCTCCAGTCTGTGAAACTAAAACTGGGAAGCTGGGAACCTGTGTTTTGCTCTGAAATGAAGTGAAAATATGACCTCGCTAACTAATAACTAATGATAACTAGTGTGTATGCGCACAATAACTGTATGTATTTACATGAATGCGTAAAGGATAGATAACTGTGCACAAAAATGTCAGTTTCTCTCATTGGAGCTACTCCAGTTGGACACCAAAGGTGCTTGATGCAGAGAAAGAGCAGTTTGTGTATTCCAGTGGTCTGAGCGTTTCGTAATCTGCCTTCAGATCAGGGTGGTGGTTTGGAGGTGACAGTGGCAGAAGACAAGGAGAAAGCCACTGCTTCAGCACTCCTTGTGATCAGAAGAGCTGTCCTATAGTGTGCTCCCAGTGGATTTCCCAGTGGTTTCTCTTTGCAATCAAATAACCCTCGGCCAAAGGCTGTTTCCCTTTCTGGTCCCGACATGAGCATCCTTTGTGGTGCTAACAGCACTCAACATTGAGTGTAGAAATAGATGTGTGTGCATCACCCAGCCCTTCAGGAGGCATCCAACCTGCGTCCTGGCTTACGTCAAGTTTTACCTTTTCCCCCTCTTTCTCGAGCAGCTTTATTCATTCTGAGTGATAACCAGGCGCTGTTAAATAACACATGAGCCTGACACTTCTGGTTTCACCTCTTCCATCCCCACCGAGTAGCCAGAGCTCTGCATGCCAGAATCCCCCAGTGCAGAACGTCACTGACTTATGGACGTGGCCACCATCCTCCTCCTCCTCATCCCTGCATACGCTTGTGCCCATGTCATAGTTAGGTGCTCCCCTGCCTTGTTGTTGTTGTTGTTATTTTTTGAAATGCCGAAATGAATGATGGTGACTGCCTCCTAGAAACAAATTGAGGAAGAAAAAAGCAGTTTGACCTCTGGCTGCCCAAGCACCATGAACAGTGCAGCCCTTGTTCTGCACTGGGGACACGGGAGGGCACCACATCCCTGTGTCCCCATCCTCGTGTTCCCTTGTCCCCATGCCTGCATCCATCCCCTTGTCCCTTGCACCATGTCCCAGGTTGAGCGGCCGTTGGGGCTGGGATGAGTCACTTCATCAATTTAGTTTGGGGTTATTTGCTTTATTTCATTATTTTTTTTTTATTTTTCCTTTACTCTTGGTTAACAGCGCAGCCTTAACAAGGTGATTCATTGCCATTTAGTCTCCAGCGCCGTCATATTGATTCTGCAACCATCACTAACACATCTCTATTACTGTCTTTTTCCCTTGACTTTCGGTGTGTTTTCTGCCATCTGCCGCCAGTAAAGCTGGCAGCAGATGACAAAAATGCCTTGAAATTGCATTACAAGGACTGCAGCTGGTATATATAGATTTTACTTTGATGGAGCTGCTCTGGTTTACATTACCTGGGGATCAAACCTTAACTGTTTAACTCATGTTCTCCTGTTAAAAAATAGAACTTGGTGACAATTTCCCCTTCATGATAAGAGAAGAAAGGGATTGAGAAGGACAGCATTGAAGAGGACACCTTTGACATTTCATAGACAGGAGGTATTTTCTCCTGCTTCGAGCAGCATCGTTTCTCACTTCCTTAACAGGAGCTAAAATGGTTTCCTTCAGCTTGCCCTCCTGTGTAGGGAAGGGATGGAAAAGGAGCTGTCCTCTACTAGGAGCCCATGCTTGGCCTTGCAGGTGGCACCCAGAGGATGCACTTGTGTACATCCAAAGCCTTCAATTGTGGCGGGGGTAGTGCTACCTGGTCTGCTTTTAAATTGTGGGTTATTCACATGGAGGTAGGAAAGGCAAAATGTGCTGAGTAAATGTTTCATGACTAATGGTTTTGTCAAGAATTATTGCTGCTGCTGATGCAGGCGTATGGGCAATATTTTGTAATTTTTCTTGGCTGATATAAAAGCAAGGGAAAATCCAAACTTGTTTTTTTTCCATTTAATTTTTCAGAGTCTGTCTTTTTATTGGTATTATTTTTAGGGGTGGAGAAGGCTGTAAATTATGAGCAATCTCATTTTAATTAGCTCCACTAAAAGCTTTATGACTTCTTCCTGTTCTCTTTCCACAAAAGACCAATGCTGGCAGCATCGTGGCCCTGTCAGAAGGTGCTGCTCTCGGACCTACCTGTGTAACACGTCTGCAGCCCCCTAATTCTCTGTGATCCCCAACCCTGCTCTTGTGCCCAGCTCATCCCTATAGCGCTGCTGGGAAATGGGTTGACATTATGCAGGACTTTATTGTTAGGGTTATTTTAGGGAATTTTATTTTTATTTATTACTCAAGTGTCCTGTTACATGGAGCTTAGTGCTTGTGGGGTGTTGATGCTATTGTTGTCTCAAATGCAGGAGTTAGGCAATGCACCTGTTAAATTTTTACTGCCAGATTATGATTCACAGCCAGGGTACAGAAATTGCTGGGCAGCATAACCCAAGCAACAATTATTAATTAATCAGGTGCTGAAAGTGCCTAACGAGAGAACAGTAGGCAAAAGATAAGCTCCTCCCTGGGATATGATGCTCTTCTTTTTTTTTTCCCAGATAGAAAATTAGTTTAGGCATGTATCATCATGTGATGTCCCTGTAGCTGATATTGCATCCATTATTCTTTCCACCCATATTAAGAAATCTATCGATTAATGCCCCCCTCATTCTTTAGACTGTTCCCAAAAATGATTTGCAATTGTAGAACCGTTGAAGTCGGCAACTGTGCGTACTGAAAGCGTAGGAACGCAACGTTGTTTCTGCATTAGAGCGAACTATATTTTATTTCATGGTCTCTGCTGCCATCTAGCGTTCTTTATCAGTATTAATAGTTCTTTCTGGTGGTCTTTTTATTTCATCGGGGTCTCTGGTAGTCTTTATCATTTGTCCTTTGAATGAACTTTCCACATTGGTGCATGCTCAGTAGGTAGATGGAGTAATGTATAGGTTCAAAGACTGCAGCTGTTGTCTGAGCAGCCATCTGGAATACCTCTGAGCCACGAGTTAAGACAAGTTAGACATCCCACTCCTGAACAGTGTGATAATGCCTTTACAAATCAAAAACCCCTGACAAAGAAATCAACAGGCTCGTTATATTGGAAGACTATCAATTTTGGAGCTGGACAGACAAGACTCCTTGTTTTGGACAACAGCTGCAGAAGAGAGAGAACAAGCCCCAAAGAACTGCTGCAGGCTGCCACGTACAGCCCGTGTGGGCTTCAGGCACCAAGGTTCTTTAAGGCATGGGTGTCCCACCTGTTTGTTTGCCTGGGCCACACTGAGTGGAGGAGAATTGTCTTGGACCACGTCTAAGCTAATGTATGTAAGTAACAAAAAAAAGAAAATTTGTTTTACTTTTCTTATCAAGACATAAATGGGAACGAGAAACATAAAACTAGTGGGATATTTGTTTTTGTGAAACTAATACATTAGTCTGGTTCAATGGAAATGGCTGCAATTCTTAGTGAGTTCCCAAGGGGCTTGTCAGAGATTTTATTTTTTTTTTTTAATCTAATTCTACTTTTCCCTTGCTTTGTTCTTGAAAATATTTGTTCACAAATACACATGCTACTGAGAAGTGACAGCATAAATAAGGTGTGATTGTGAAGCAAGGGATAGCTTCCTCTGGTAAAAGACCTGTAGGAAACTGTTAGGTCAGGACTTGAAGTGGTGATGGAACACTTGGTGAAGGGCTGTGGCTGGCCAGGGAGCACAGGCAGGGTGTTTGCACCCGAGCTCCCCAGCTGGCCAGAAGGGGCATACCCAGGCAGAAGCCACCCTGGGCTCTTGTAGGGGCCAGCCATGGAAGGGAGAGCATCTCTTGGAGCTGGGGCTTCTAGAAAAGGAGTGCTGTGTGGCCACAGAGCTCCTTCACCAGTTGGGTGAGTTCAGCTCTTCTTTCTGTATACGACTATGGGCCTACCCATAAATACTTTGTCTGGTATCATCATAGAATCATAGAATCATAAGGTTGGAAAGGACCTGCAAGATCATCTAGTCCAACCGTCTTCCCATTACCATTGCTACCACAAGCAATAAACCGTATCTTGTAGCTCCTCATCCAGACGCCTCTTGAACACTGCCAGGGACGGTGGCTCTACCACCTCCCTGGGCAGCCATTCCAGTGCCTGACCACTCTCTGAGACAAAAAGTTTTTCCTCATGTCTAACCTAAACCTCCTCTGGTACAACTTGTGGCCATTTCCTCAGGTCCTGTTTGTTGCCTGGGAGATGAGGCCAAACCCCTCCTCATCACAGCCTCCCTTCAGGAAGTTGTAGAGTGCAATGAGGTGTCCCCCGAGCCTCCTCTTCTCCAGACTAAACAATCCCAGCTTCCTCAGCCGCTCCTCATAAGACATGTGCTCCAGACCCCTCACCAGTTTTGTTGCCCTTCTCTGGACACGTTCCAGGGCCTCAATGTCTGGACCAAGCAATTTTGCTTCTTCATGAGCAGAACAAGCAGTCTTATGAAAGTCTGGTAAAGAGATGTGATCAGATTCTTCTTTGGTTTGAATATCTAATTGTAACTCTCCATGTTCCATTTTAACACTTCCAAGTAATGTATTGATGTTGACAGAAAACAGAGTTGCAAATATACAAAAAAATTGATGATTTTTTTCTTCAATCTTGAAACCTATTCACAAATTTATCAAAACGGAAAGCAAGGCTGCATATTCTTCACTGCTCACAGGACTGTAAGCCCTGTGCCCTCCTCTCCACAGCCTTCTGTTGTCAGTTGCACAGTCTGTGTTCAAGGTATGCGTGGCTGACTGCTGGAAAATATCTCTAAAAATCACATAATAACATTAAAAGTTTACAACTGGCAGCTCCCAACAGCCTATTACCCTTTGCAGCAGTTCTTTGTGCCTCTGAGTATGTCCTTTAGAAATGATCTTATGAGAATTACAAGATTTCTGATTTTCCTGTTAGCACAAACAATGCTGTGTTTTCCTCCAGCAGCCTCACTTTCCCTGAAGGAAAAATAATCTGTGATTAAAATCTTGTCATAACTTTTCTAAGTAGTGTTTGGATCAGCAGAACCTGAAATAAATCCAGCTTATCATTTCTGGCTCAGAGGTGGTGAGGATTGTAGGATGCTGGTATGCTGATTTTTATCTTTGGCATTAAAGACATGCAGAAATGCTGCTGAAAAACAGCTCTGTGCAGTCCTCATTTAGGAGTGACATTTATCTCTGCTGTGGCTGAGCAGCTCACTTTGAGCTGGCTGGGAAGGGGGGTTCTCCACTGCTGTTTATTCAGTAGTAGAGGTCTGGAGCAAGCAATGGGAGGGCTCTGTGCTGTCACGCTGTGTTGCACCAACGGGATTCCAGGTGGTGTCAATTCAGTGCAGGTGATGTATCTTTGAGTTCACATCAAAGCAGCAGCTGCTATTCAGATTGCTGACCACATCCTAGAGGCAGTAAGTTGGAAAAGGTTCTGGTTTTACTATAATAACCTGTTTTACAAGATAAAGGGCTCATCAACAGCAACTTTTTTTTCAATCAAGTACCTATATTTTTCAGTAACTTAGTACCAGTTGTACGTTCCTCCTGGGTTTTCATGTAATCTCTGTCAATGAGGGATCTGGGCTGTTTTCCCCACTTTAAGTTTGGTGCATGTAGGTGTTTTGCTTGAGGTTTAACACTCGTATGAAACTTGATGCGAGGCTGAGGCTGGAGAGGAATCTTACCCTGGAAGCCTGACCTTCAGCCGATGGGTTTGTTTGGAAACGTGTGACCTCCTTCATGCCATAACGCTATAGCAGCTTGTTATTTTTTTTTCCCCAAATCTGTTTATTTTCATTAACTCTTAAACATCTTTCTAGCTGGCCACTGTTGCTTCCTCTGGTCCCTGGTTCTCTTGCATCTACTGGTCCCCCGCTGCAGCTGTACCCTGCTGCAGGAGAGCACCCTTGCTCAGGACCTTAGGCAAGGTTTGGGTTTTGTCCTTCTGGATTGCCCTCAGTACAGCTCTGTGTGCCCCCAAACCCAATCAGGCTTTGGGATAACCTTCTCCCTACTGTGTCTTTGGCCAGACCGCTTCCCTGAGCATCACTGTAAATCCCTGCCATGTACTTCTCACTTCCCAACCACATAAAATTGCAGGATAATATAAAAATAGAAATGAAATATATAAATAAATATATAATAAATATATATAAAAATATATATATAAAAATAGAGTAAAAAATGCTGCACTGATTTCTTGTAACTTCACTCTGTGGGAACCAGTTTGGAGGCGTTTGAGTGCTCCACCTGAGTATGAGTGCTGTAGGGTCTTGAGCAGTGCATTTCCTTTTAAATACTGTGATTGAGGCCCCGAAATTCCTTTAAGCGCTTTATTTTAGGAAATTGCTGGGGTTTTGGAACACAGTCCTATAAAGTCCTATAGACTTATTGCGGCACTTTGCAGTTTTAGGAGACTTCTAGCCTCCCGAATTGGAGCTCTGCCATTGGTATGCACGAGGGCTCTTCCTGTGCACAGCAGCAATCGCGCTGCTGCCCTGCAGCACTTAAATCACGCCAGGCGCATTAGCTCTCAGAGTGCTGCAAAATGAGGACGCAGGGTTTTATGGACCTTCTTGAATAGGGCTATGAACCTGTCACTCATGAGGTTTTACAAAACATCCCCCTAAGAAGGGAAGTCATACTGGTGGCATTTTATGCAAGTGGGTATTGGTATTGAACGCAGCCACTGGTGCCTCCTGAGAAACCCTCACAGTGCTCCGCGTAGAACTGAATGTCACCACTGCCATTGGCATTCTTCCCTTTTCATCTCCATCTCTTGCTGCCCAGGTAAGAGTGCAGGAAAAGGGGGTGTGAGGAGCTGGATGCGTTCTCCTTATCCTGCTTGTAAGTCACCGCTTTGTGATTGCTTTACTTTTATTTTTATTTTTTTTCTGATGGAAAACTTGCTAAGAATTTCCCCTGGCTTGGCCCCCCATATCAACCCTGTGGGGTGATCTCAACACCAAGGAACATCTCCCTGTGTTTGAGTAAAAACAAAGCAAATCCTTTGTATTCTGCTGTCACTTCCTCCTGCAATAGAATCATAGGCTTATTCAGTTTGGAAAAGACCACTAAGATCATTGAGTCTGACCCAGCCCCACCATGCCCATATGGCCGTGTCCCTCAGTGCCACATCTCCACATTTCTTCAGCACCTCCAGGGACGCTGACTCCAGCAATGCCCTGGGCAGGTATTCCTAAATTGAGAAACAAAACAAAAAACAACAGAAAACCCATAACTTTGGAACCAAGACTGTTGGTAGAAAACACGTAAGTCTAGTGCATCGGTTGCATCCTTTGGTTCAGCTTCGTGGGGAGCAGAGCGGCAAATAAATGGGGTGCAGAGTCGTGCTCATGCGTGAGCTTGCTGCCAGAGGCATATCTGTATCTAGAGGAATTTTTGGTACAAGAGGGGGAAGCCAAAAATCAAATTGGTTGGAAGGAGAATCAGCAGCTGAAATAAAGGAAGAAAGCAAAGATACCCTTGCAACTCAGAGGATGGTTTCGATCTTTTTGCAGGTTTTGCAGTACCTTTGGGTCTCTAATAACTTTGTGAGCCTGTGTGCAGCCATAAATCTGTCTCCTCAATGGACTGTGCAGGCAGACTCAGTTTTCCTGCTGTGCCCGCAGCTTTTGGCACACACAGTACTGTTATTCCATCCTCACAGTAGTGCTTAGGATAGCATCTTGGTTCAGAACATGACAGTTTAGGGCAGATTCCTTGCTTACAGCATGTGGTTTTGGTTCACAGCTCGTCCTTGCTGTATGTAAATAATTCGTGTAATTGGATACTGCAGTCTTGGTCCAGGCCGTATGCCCTGTGTCTGACTGGCTGACTGTAGGCCTGGAATCTGAGAGAGCCAAATTTATAACCCAGTCTGCACATCCTCTTAGTGTCTGTGCTTGGGGAATTTTAGGTGATGAGATGTACATATTTTTACTGATGGAAATTTCTGGTGGCTGGGCTACCACGGTGGAAGAGGAGATCAGGTCTGAATTATGCTTGACATCCTAAAAAGTAGCCAGGATCATCATGTTTCTGAAGTATTTATTTCATGGCAGTGTTGTTGATTTTAAGTGCATCTCTCCTTTTGTTTAAAGGAGCGTGCCATAGAATGGTATGCTGGCATGGTTAGGATGGTGTTAACTTTCTTCCTACTACCTGGCATGGTGTAGTGTTTTGGCTTTAGGATGAGAGTAGTGCTGATAACACGGACGTTGTGGTTGTTGTGGAGTGGTGCGTTATCTCAGCCCACGAGTTTTACCTCTTCCCAATTCTCTCTTCCCATCCCTTTGCAGAGGAGTGAGCAAATGGTGCTGAGTGCTGAGCTGCCTGCTGGGTGAAACCGCAACAAAAGGGTATGGGATAGCAGGGATTACAAAATAAGAAATAATGAATTGTTCAGAATATATCAACAGAACAGAAATATAATTCAAGTAATATACATGTCTAAATAAGGCAACAAGGTTTAAACAGCGCTGTTTTGTTCTTACTGGAAAGACACGTTTTGGCAATATGGAAATGAAAAAGTAGAAACAATTATCTTACAATTTTGCCCACTATGTTGTTTTGCTGAAAATTACACGTGCTACTGAAATGCTTGTATTTTGGTGAAGGTGTTTTGTCCAGAGGGTACAGTACTAGCATTCCAACAACACTTGTAGGATTTAAAGCATTTGAAGCTAGTGCAATCCTATTTGGAGCTGCAAACAAAGACTTTGGCTTCTGTGAACAGTGCCTGATCTTCTGTTTGTGTATGGAAGACTGAAGGGCTCATAGGCTTCAGTGCAACCCAGAAAATAGCAGGAGAGCAGAACAGAACCAGACACCCTGGCCAGGTGTTGTTGGAAGGATGTCTTGCAGACAGCAGAGAACAAAATGCTTTGTCTTCACCTGCAGGTGTGGTTTACAAACAGGCTGAGCATGAAGATTCAGAATTTCTGTGCACAGTGGTCTTCACCTGACGCCATGCACACTGTGGGCTGTTAAATAACCCTGGCCTGGAGGGCCTAGAGGTTGTCTATGAGCCTTTCCAGCTCTGTCTCTCAAGGGTGCATTGTTCCCATCAGTTCTTCATATGAAGAGCTCTTGGGTTTTGTCCCATGTTAGCTCTTTGTTTTTCTTTTCTGCTGGGTACCCAAGGAAAGGCTCAGCGAGGGTTTGAAGCAGCAGAGTGGCTGAGCTGGAACAACAGAGCAGGTGGTTGTAGCAAAATGTGTGAGGCTTATGCCTCAGACAGAAGTCTGTGTATAAATGATGGTGCTTTGAGTTCACTGAATTCCTCTTAGGGCCAAAAAATACCTTCTTCAACTTTTGCACCTGATAGCGTTTTGTTTGCTGATGCACCCTTGTTCTGCAGAATGCAGAGCTGTCAGGCAGACCAGGGTTCATTTGCTGCTATCTGAACAGGAATGAGACCAGTAATGCTTTGTGTAAGCACAGTGCAGTTTAAACATCAGTTTCTTTTTTGGCTGTAAAACAGTGTCTTTTGATTTTGGGGGTAGACATAAGCTAACAGGACAATACTGCTACTGGCTACTGATTTCTGTTAAATCAGCAAACTGTATTTTGTTTTAGGGACAGAGCCTGCGTGTCTATTGAGTGGTGCTGGGCATGGGGGGAAACGGAAAGCCTCTGCAGGTAAGAAGCTCTTGTGAGCTGTGGTGTGGGTATCTGCCTCTAAACAGGGCTGCATGAAGGGGTGTGTGTGATGGAGGAGAGAGGAAGGGGCGCTGCAGATCAGAGCTTTTTTCTGGATATGGACCAGCAAGCCCCCTTCCTTCTGGGTTTCTGTCCAGCAAGACCCCTTCCTTCTGGTTTGTTGCCCAGCACTAACCCCTTTCTTCTGGGTATGGCCTTACAAGCCCTCTTCCTTCAGGGTTTAGGAGCAGAAAACCCATTCTTTATTTGTTTCAGCCCAAGGATCTTTGCTTCTGGCTTTCAGCCCAGCAATTCACATTGCTTCTGGCGTTTGGCCCTTGAAGTCTCTTTTCTTCACTGTTTCAGCAGAGCAAGTCCAATTCCTTCTGGCTTTGGGCCGAGCAAGCCCCCTTCTACCTGGTTTTCTTCCCAGTGAGCCCTCTTTCTTCTCAGTTTCTGTCAAGCAGTAACTCTGCCAGCAGTAATTTCTGCCCAGCAAGCTCCTTTCCTTCTCCGTTCTGGCATAGGAAGCCCCATTCCTTCTGGCTGTCTGCCCAGCCTGCCATCTTCCTTCTTGGTTTCTGCCTAGCAAGCCACCTTTCTTCTGTGTTTCAGTCCACCAAGTCCCCTTCTTTTTTGTTTCTGGTCCAGGATGCCCCCTTTTTTCTGGGTATGGATCAGCAAGCCCCCTTTCTTACTGGGTTTGGGCACAGGAAGGCCCATTCCTTCTGCCTTTGGGCCCAGCAAGCCTTCTTCCTTCTTGGGTTCAGCCCAGCAAGCACTCCTCTCCATTTGCGTTTCTGACCAGCAATCACCTTCCTTCTGATTTTCTGTCCAGCAAGCCCCCTTCCTTCTGCATTTTGGCCCAGA
>JACDJE010000956.1:23386-40419 GCA_016647715.1 Pavo muticus | reverse complement strand
CAGGGATGGTTTCCATATGGCGTCACTGTGTGCAGTGTTGGAGCAGCGTGTGTGCTTTTACCCCCCAATTAACACCCCCTTACCAATCACCACCTCCCCCTAATTAACCCCCGCTAATTACCCCCAGGACAGCGGCGGGTTCCAGATGGTGTCCCTGTCTGCACTCTGTGAGGTGTCGGAGGAGGGCGTCCGCTTCCGCCCCCCCCGCGGCCCCGAGATGCTGCTCAGCCCCGAGCGCGCCATGGGGCTGCAGAACGCGCTGGGTGAGCCCCATAGCGCCCCATAGAGCCCCATAGCGCCCCACAGCTGTCCCATAGTGCCGAGGGGAGGGGGATACGGGCTGCCCCGTAGCACTGTGGGGATGAGGGGGATATGGGGGCTATGGGGCCGCCCCCATAGCGCCGTGGGGCTGCCCCATGTCCCCGCAGGAGCCGACATCGTGATGCAGCTGGACGACGTGGTGAGCAGCACGGAGACGGGGCCGCGTGTGGAGGAGGCCATGCTCAGGTGGGACCCCCTGCTAATTAGAGACCCCTGCTAATTAGGGACCCCCCCCCGGCTGGGGGACTCATCCTATCAGGGATCCTCCAATTAGGGAGCCCTTCCAGTTAGAGAACCCCCAATTAGGGACCCCCCCTCCATAGCTGTGGGACCCCATAGATTTGGGGCACCCTATAGACGGATGCACAACCCCATAGCAGTCCAGCCGTATAGATGTGGGGCGCCCCATGATTGCAGGACCACATAGATGTGAGGTGCCCCATAGTTGTGCAGCCCCCTGGCTGTGGGTGCCCCGTGGCGCTGTGCCCCATAGCTGTGGGTGCCCCCTGGCGCTGTGCCCCATAGCTGTGGGTGCCCCATAGCTGTGGGTGCCCCGTGGCGCTGTGCCCCCAGGTCGGTGCGCTGGCTGGATCGCTGCATTGCAGCCCATGGGCGCCCCGCGGAGCAGAACCTCTTCGCCATCATCCAGGGGGGGCTCAGCCCCACACTGCGCCGCCGCTGCCTCGCAGGTACCNAGGGTTCTAGATAACACTGAAGGCACATAGCACCAGGGTTCTAGATGAGACTAAACGCACATAGCACCAGGGTTCTAGATAACACTAAAGGCACATAGCACCAGGGTTCTAGATGAGACTAAATGCACATAGCACCAGAGTTCTAGATAACACTAAAGGTGCAGCACTGGCACATAGCACCAGGGTTCTAGATAAGGCTAAAGGCACATAGCACCAGGGTTCTAGATAAGGCTAAAGGCACATAGCACCAGGGCTCTAGATAAGACTAAAGGCACATAGCACCAGGGTTCTACATAAGGCTAAAGACACATAGCACCAGGGCTCTAGATGAGGCTAAAGGTGCAGGGCTGGCACAGAGCTCAGCGCCTGCGGCTCCCAATGGGGCGGATCGGCGGCCGAATGGGGACATCAACGCTACCCAAAGCTCTGCGCCGCTGCGGGGAGCGCTGCAGGCGAGCGGGGCTGTAAAGCAGCGGGGCTGCAGAGCAGCGGGGCTGCAGGGCTGCGCTCCCTTTTGCTGCAGCACACAGCGCGGAGCCGCCCCGTCGCAGGGCATGCAATCCCTACGGGCGCCCTGAGCGCACCCCCGGCCTTTCCAGGCTGGCGCCCGGCTGGGGCAGCGCGGCGCCGTGTGAGCGTGTGGGTGAGTGAAACCAACGGCCCAAGTGAAAGAAAACAGACACGAAAGCACAACGGAAGGACAGGAGGAGCGAAGCTCCGCTCAGACGGCGCCGCTCGGGTTCACGGCTCCCGCCTGGAGGGCGGCTCAGAACTCACCCGGATGCGGCCCCCCCCACGGTGAGAAGCTCCCGTCGGGGCCCGCAGCGAGGAGCCCCTCCAGGAGGGAACCGGAACGGAACGTTTGCGGGGCTCAGAGCGCCCGCGGGCGGCCGCCGCGCGCCGTACCTCCGGCCAGCTGCTTCTCCATCTCCTCCCGCACCACCGGCGACGTCAGGTGGATGGTCAGCGTCAGCGGCGGCTCCTTCGTGTTCTTGATGACGATGGCGGCGTCGCCGACCGCCTGGATGATCTCGTATTTGTCCTCGGTGATGGCCTGAAACGCAGCGCCGCTCAGCGCCGCCGCCGCAGCAGGGCCGGCACAGAGCCCACCGCGCCGCAGCCCGCCCGGCACTCACCGCCAGCTGCACGCCCAGGTTGTCGGCCACCTTCTGCAGCAGCTCGGAGGTGGGCTTGTCTTTGCACAGCAGCACCAGCTCCAGGTCCAGGTCCCCCTTCAGCAGCAGCCCTTTGGCCACCAGCCCCACGCGCATCACGCCCCGAAGGGTCCGCGTCAGCTGCTCTGCCTTCTGATCCCTGCAGGGACATAGCCCAGAAACATGGGGATCCCAGTGCCCAAACCCCATGGGGATCCCAGTGCCCAAACCCCATGGGGATCCCAGTGCCCAAACCCCATGGGGATCCCAGTGCCCCAAACCCCATGGGGATCCCAATGCCCCAAACCCCACGGGGATCCCAACATCCAAAGACATCAGGCAACCCAACCCCACTGAAAAATGCAGGAAGCGCAGTGCTCAAAGACTTTGGGAAACCCAATGCTTAAAGACATCGGGACACCCAACACTCAGAGGCTTTGGGAAACCCAACACCCCAATCCTCATGGGGATCCCAACACCCCAAACCTCATGTGGATCCCAACACCCACAAATGCTCAAAGACTTTGGGAAACTCAACCCTGCTGAAAAATGTGGGAAACCCCACGCTCAAAGACTTTGGGAAACCCAACGCTCAAGAAGAGACTCAACACTCAAAGATTTGGGGCACCTGGTGCTCAAAACCCCGCAGGAAACTCAACGCTTCCAAAATCCTCCGGGAACCCAACGCTGGAAGAGCCCCTGAACACAGCATGGGGTGGACAAAGACAACGTGGAACCCAGTGCTGGAAGAGCCGCCGGGGAACCCAACGCTCAAAGACGTCGGGGAACCCACGCAGGGAACCCACGCAGGGAACCCAACCCGGGGAACCCCGCGCTCAGACAGCGGGGAGCCCAACATTTGAAGATTCCCAAAGAATCCAACGCTGAAGGCCCCTCAGGGAACCCAACACTGATAACGCTGGGAAGCCCAGCACCCAAAGGCCTTCAAGGAGCCCAATGCCCAAAGACCCCCCAAAGAACCCAACACTTGAAGATCCCAACCCAACGCTCAAAGACACCTCAGAGAACCCAAAGCTTGAAGACCCCTCAAAGAACCCAACACTCAAAAACAAACGTCAGGGAACCCAACGCTCAAAGGCGTTCGGAAACCCAATCCTCAAAGACCCCTTGGGAACTCAGTGCTCAAAGAAGTCGGGGAACCCAGTGCTTGAAGGCCCTCAAAGAACCCAACGCTCAAAGAAAGAACCCAACGCTCAAAGACCCCTCAGGGGAACCCAACACTCAAAGATGCGGGGAAACCCAATGCACAAAGACGTTGGGAATCTCAGTCCTCAAAGAGCCCTCAGGGAACCCAGCGCTCAAAGACTCCTCAGGAACCCAAAGCTCGAAGACCCCTTGGGGAGCCCAGCTCAAAAACACTGGGGAACCCACTGCTGGGCTGGCTCAGATGTTGGGGAACCCAACGATCAAAGACCCCTTGGGGGAACCACGCTCAAAGATGCTGGGGAACCCAATGCTCCAAGACCCAAAGAGCCCAACTTACAACGACCCAGGGACCCCAACGCTGAGCATCTCAGGGGCCCCAGCACAGAACACCCGGGGGACCACCTCCTTCCTTACCCTCCCTCCTTGCTCTCCTCCTCCGCGGCCGTCTCCATGGCCTCCGCCTCCGCCTGCTCCCCGCCGACCTTCTCCTGCTCGTCGATCCAATCGGAGACGGCCTTGAGGGCGCGCTCGGTGTGGGACACCATGTTCTGCACGGCCTCCAGCTCCTCCTGCGTCGGGTACACGGCGCTGTGCTTCGCCATCACGTGGCGGTCGTCGTTCACGAAGATCCGCATCAGGCGCTGGGAGCAACGGGGGAGCTCAGCTCAGTGCAGCTCAGTGCAGCTCAGTGCAGCTCAGCTCAGCTGAGCTCAGGGCCTGGTGCCGGGGGGGCCCAGGGCCGGATCCTTACCATCGTTTGTGGGCCCACCGCCGTGCGAAGCTCCTGGGGCTGCTCACAGCGAGGCTCCCACAGCACCGCGCTGAGCGGAAGCGCGGCTCACGGAGATCTGCAACGAGAGGGGCAGGAGCAGCTCGTTAATCACGCCTAACGAGGAGACCTGCTGCGCCCACCGCCGTGTGCATCAGCGCGTTGCTGCCCCATGGCTTAATGAGCGCCGTGCTCGTTAGCCGGCCGCAGGGCTGCTCCCATCCCCACCGTTTGGGGTCTCTGCCGGACGTGGGCTCCGTGCTGCCGTCCCCAGGTGACGTCTGCGAAGTCCGGGGTCGAATTTACGGAGCATTCCTCCTTCGTGGCACCCCCGTGAGCCCACCCCGCTCCGCTCCGCACGCAGCAGCGGCCCCGGGGCCGTCAGGCGCAGCTCTGAGCACTGCAGCTCCACCACGCCACAAACGAGGGGCTGCTCGGCGGGACCCACACGAGGGACGGCGGCCCTTCCTCCCCCTCCGCCTCCCCCTCCTCCTCCAGTGTCTCCTTTGGAGCACGCGATGGCAGAGATGCAGACGGAGCGCCAGGAAATGGCACCGAAATCCCGGCGCTGCCACGGGGGCCAACGGGGGGCACCAAAACATCCCTGCTCCCCAAAGCCGCCACCGGCGGGACAACGCCACTACCGGCCCCGGGGCCTCACTGTACTGACCAGCTCGTTAGCAGCCGGCGTTAATTGGAGCCGGAGCAGACGGGACAGCCCTCCACGCTTTGGGGAGCGGCCGCAGTCACAGCAGCGCCCCAAACCTCCGCCTGACCCCAAAGTCGCCGTTTCTGCTGGGTTTCCCCCAAAACAGAGCCAGGTCTGACACAGCCACAGCTCCAAATCACCGCCACAGCTCCAAATCACCGCCACAGCTCCAAATCACCACCACAACTCCAAATCACCGCCACAGCTCCGAGCCCAACTCGCTGCCCCCGCACTCATTTTCCCCATTTTCCCTTCTTTTTGCCTTAAAACTCCCCTCCTTCCCTCCCAGAGAAGCGTCGGTCCGGACCCACGCTGGGTTCCCTACAGCCGGACCTCACTGTGACCCACAGAATGAATTTCTGCCCTTCCTATGGGCAACCGCAGCACCGCCCTCACCTATGGGGGGAGCGCAGCCCCCACAGCCCCCACCAGCACCGCCACGCGTTGTTTGGGGACAAAAGCAGCAGAATTGGTTCAAAGCTCCGCGCACAGAAACTCCCNGCCGCCCCCGCCCCCCACTCACTGAATTTGCTCTCATAGCTGTAATCGGAGCCGCCGCCGGGCGAGTTGTAGGAGTTGGAGTAGGACGAGTAGCTGCTCTGCCCGTGGCTGTAGCCCTTCTGCTTGCCCTGCCCGCCGTAGCTGCCGTACTGGTTCTGGTTGTAGGGCTGCTGCTGCTGGCCCTGGTGGCTCTGGTACCCCGAGCCGTAGGACTTCTGCTGCCCGCTGTGCTGCTGCTTCTTGCCGCCGTGCTTGGGCGGCGCCGGCGCGCTGTAGCTGTCACCGCCCTGGTAGTAGGAGCCGAAGCCCGAGGAGCCGCCGCCCGCGCTGGAGTGACCTCCGTTGCTGTAGAACTGGCCTGGGGGGAGAGGGGCCGTCAGCGGGGGGGCCGAGCTCAGGGCGCAGAACGGAGCACGGCGGGCGGAACGCGGCGGAGGATGGGCTGACTTGGAAAGGAAGAGCCAGAGAAGAACCCAAGCGGGGTGGGACCCAACAGGGAACCTCACAAGTGGGCTGGGACCCATGGCAGAATATCCCACATTGGATGGAACCCAACAGAGAACCGCCCAAGTGGGATGGAACCATCACAGAGCGGCCCAGGTTGGACAGAACCCAGCACAGAACAGCCCAAGAGGGATGGAACCATCACAGAACCACACAAGTGAGGTGGAACCCATCACAGAATATCCCACACTGGATAGAACTCAACAGAGCTGCCCAACTGGGATAGAAGCCATCACAGAGAGGCCCAGGTTGGATGGAACCACCATAGAACAGCCCAAGCGGGATGGATCCCATCAGAGAACAGCCCAAGCGGGATGGAACCCATCAGAGAATGGCCCAAGTAGGATGGAACCACCACAGAACAGTCCAAGCTGGATGGAACCATCAGAGAATATCCCAAGTAGGAAACGAACCACCAGAGCACGGCCCACACGGGCTGGAACCATCACAGAACCACTCGAGTCGGGCGGAACCCCCGGCAGAACAGCCCAGCTGGAGGCACCCACAGGGCCCGCCACGTCCAGCCCCGCTGCTCGGCTCCCAGCGCCCCCTCAGCTCTACTCCCACTTCGAGCCCAGCGCCGAGGGCCGAGCTGCACGACGCCCTCAACGCCCCTCGCAACACCAGCAGCAGCCACTGCCACGCTCTACAGACAAAACCATTCCGGGACGCATCGGGCAGCCGAGCGCGGCCCCCCCGCTGAGAGAGGCGGTGATGAGGAGGAACCTCGTTACCGTAACGAGGAACGGAGCCAACATCCCACTGCAGCTCCAGCAGCCCTCCCAGGCGGAGCTGGGCAATGAGGGCACAGCACGACCCGAAGTCGCTGCGGAGCTCCACCACCACATCTGCACTGCCAGGAACGACAGCTCTTGGGCTGGGGTCCTGGGGTTGGAGCTTTGGGTTGGGGCTTTTGGGTTGGAGCCCCATGGGTTGGGGGCCTTGGGTTGGGGTCCACGAGCTCGAGCACATGGGCTGGGGTCCTTGGGCTGGGTTCTTGGGATGGAGCCCATGGGTTGGGGCTTTTGGGTCGGAGCTTTTCATTTGGAGCTCCTGGGTTGGGGTTTCTGAGTTGGGGGTTTTTGGGTTGGAGCTCTTGGGTTGGGGCCAACGCTCATCATGGAGCCGACCAACGGCCAAGGGCAGAGCTCCCAAGGCCAGCAGAGGGGGATTCTCCAAAGGGCCGCCAATGGGGCCACCAAAGGGTGCTGAGGAGCCGGTCGGGCGCAGAGCTGCGCTCCCTCGGACAGCAGAGGACCCCCAGNCGGTCGCAGCCGCTCCCCCCCAAGTCCCGCCGCACTGTGACCCCCACGGCACCGCCCCACACATCGCTGCCCCCGCCCCACTGCCGCTGCCCCTCGGTGCCCCCCCGCCCCTCAGCCCCACTGACCCACGGATATTTCCCCCCAGTGCCGCCCGTCCGGCTCCACCGGCCGCGGTCCCAGCCCACAGCCGCACCCGCCCCATGGAACGGGGTGGGGTGGGGGTCCTTTATGGGGCACGGATCTGTGGGGCGGAAGTGAGGGTGGGGGTCATTGTAGGGCACAGATGGGTGGGGTGGGGTGGGGTGGCAGCGTCACTGCAGGAACTGAGCTCTGCAGGAGCGGCCACAGTGCGAGCAGGTGGGCGCTGGGAGAGACTGGGAGGAACCGGCAGAGACTGGGAGGCACTGGGAGCTGCAGCCGGGGTGAACTGGGAGCACTGGGGGGTGAACTGGGAGTGGGCAGAGCTGGAGCTGAGCCTGGGGGGGAACTGGGAGAGCTGAACTGGGAGAACTGGGAACGAACGCTGACCCGTGGAGGGGGCTGCGATGGACAGCTGCGGTGTGAAGACCCCCGTGGGGGTCCCTGAGGGGTCGGGTGCCCCACTGTGCCCCCATTGTGCCTCCTCTGTGCCCCCATTGTGCCCCACTGTGTCCCCCCGCCCGTCCCACCCCACAGTGGGGCACAGAGCAGCCGCCCCACAGCGCTGCCCCACATCACGGCCCCTTATCACAGCCAGAGCCCTTATCAGCAGCGCAGCGCTCAGCTGGGGGGGGAATGGGGG
This sequence comes from Pavo muticus, assembly GCA_016647715.1. Lineage (NCBI taxonomy): Eukaryota > Metazoa > Chordata > Aves > Galliformes > Phasianidae > Pavo > Pavo muticus. The sequence goes on along the minus strand of JACDJE010000956.1, from coordinate 32,553 downwards.
GACTTCACTGACTGCTGCTGGGACATCGGCTGCGGGGAGGAACGCTGCTGGGGCACTGACTGATTGTAGGGCAGCAGTTGTTGGGGCGCTGGCTGTTGTTGGGACACCGATGGTTGTTGGGGCACCGGTTGTTGTTGTGATGCTGTTGTGATGCCAGCTGTTGTGATGCTGTTGTGCCATGGCTGGTCCGTGCCGGCCGATGTGGGGCCATGAGGGGCACTGTGGGGTGCTATGGGGTGGTGAGGGGCGCTATGGGGCACTGTGGTTGTGAGGGGACAAATCCCGATCCCTGATGGGTGTGAATCTGTGATCTGTGGGGCACAGGGTGGTGGGGCGTGGATCTGTGGGGCACATTTCTATGGGGCCCGGATCTATGAGACTCAGATCTCTGGGGCCCGGATCTCTGGGTCCCGCCCCACAGCTACGACACGGACCTGGTGGTCTGCGTGGCGCTCGGCTGCGATATGTTTGACTGCGTCTTCCCCACGCGGACAGCGGTAACGGGGGGGGCACAGATCTGTGGGGCAGACGGGGGGGCACAGATCTGTGGGGCAGACGGGGGTCCCTTCCCGCCCCCAACCTGCTCTCCCCGCAGCGCTTCGGCTCCGCGTTGGGCCCGTGGGGGTCCCTGCAGCTGAAGAACCGGCAGTTTGCGAAGGATTTCCGCCCCATCGATGAGGACTGCGAGTGCCCCACGTGTCAGCGGTGCGCTGGGGGGCTCGGATCTATGGGACCAGGATCCGTGGGGCGGGGCTCTGTGGGGCGGGACTCTGTGGGGCGCTGACCCCCATCTCCCCACAGGCACAGCCGTGCGTTCCTCCATGCGCTGCTGCGCTCCGACCCCGCGGCGCTGCACCACATCACGGTGCACAACATCGCCTACCAGGTGGGGGCGGATCTGTGGGGCTCGGATCTATGGGGCACAGCTCTATGGGGGGCGGGTCCACGGGGCTCAGCTCTATGGGTCGTGACCCCCCTCCCCTCCTTCGCCCCACAGCTGCGGCTGATGCGGGCGGTGCGGGACAGCATCGTGGGGCGGCGCTTCCCCGCCTTCGTGCGGGATTTCATGCGGCGCCGCTATGGGGCGAATCCCCCCTCGTGGGCGGAGGCGGCGCTGCGCTCCGTCGGCATCGAACTGAGCTGAGGGGGGGCGATCCGTGAGACCCCCCCAAATAAACCGCCCCGCTGGGGAATGGGCGATGTTTGTANTGGGGGGGTCCTTAAAGGGTGTGGAGCCATGGAATGGTCGAGTTGGGTTGAGCTGGGGGGAGTCCTTGAAGGTCAAAGAACCGTGGAAGGGGCTGGGTTGGGTCGGGGGGTCCTTAAAGGTCACAGAAATAGGGAATGAGTTCAGCTGGGAGGGTCCTTAAAGGTCACAGAGCCATGGATTGGGTTGGGGTGGAAGGGTCCTTGAAGGTCACAACACCGTGCAATGGAAGGACAGAGCCCCAGGGTCAGCCCAGCGCCCCACAGCGCGGCACTCCGTACCTTCACGGCAAACTTGGGCCCCCCCCTGGCAGGCAGGGGGGTTCTCTTCTTCTTGTTCTGCTCGATGGCGACGGGGGCGTCGGGGAAGAGCTTCTCCAGCGCTGCCAGCGCGGCGTAGGCTTTGGCCACCTTCTTATTGGAACCGGCTCCTTGGAACTTCTGCCCGTCCACCTCCACCTTCGGAACGGGGGGGTCATTGGAAACCAAAACGGGACCCCCAAAATCCACCGCCACGCGCAGCGCCGCCGGGAGAGGTGGAGGAGCTCCCCAGAGTTGTGGGGCTGCGGGCATTGGGGCTGGAGGAGCTCCCCCCACAGCTGCTGGGGTGGGGGTATGGGGTGGGGTTGGAGAGGATCCCCCCAAGTCTGTGGGGCTGGGTTAGAGGACTTCTCCAACCCAAAGCTGTGGGGCTGTGGGTATTTGGTTGGAAGAGCTCTCCCCAGAGCCACGGGGCTGCTGGCATTTGGGCTGGAGGACTTCTCCTCCCCAGCGCCGCGGGGCAGCAGGGATCGTGATGGAGGAGCTCCCCCCCACGCCGCGGGGCAGCCGCTGTGGGGTGAGCAGAGGGGCGGCGGGGCCTCACCTCCATGACGAAGCGCTTGTCGTGGCTGCCGCCCGTCTCGGAGATGAGCTCGTATTTGAGCCCGCGCCGCTTCTCGTTCAGCTCCATCACCGGGTTCTTGCCTTGCTTGGTCAGGATTGGTCCCTGCTGCTTCACGTTCTGCCGCGCACCAACGCCGCGTCACAGCCCGGCCCCGACCGCCTGCTGCCCAACCACCCCAAAACCGCCGCTCCGGACCCCGCAGCCCTCCAGACCCCAAGAACACCCCTCCAGATCCCAACAATGCCCCATCAGAGTCCCACAGCCCCACCAGACCTCACGCCCCTCTGGGCCCCAACGCCCCACAGCCCCTCTGGACCCCAACACTGTCCAACCAAACCCAAACAGCACCCACCGGACCCCAATACCGCCCTTCCAGACCCCCGCGCCCCGCCAGACCCCCACCTCTGAGGTCTGATCGGAAGGAGGAGAAGCGGCGCTGGGCGTAGAAACCGCTTCCACAACAGGCGGAGGAGGAACCACCACCGGCTTCTGCTCCGCCTCCTCCGCCGACTCGTCGCCTTTGCCGGATTCTTTGCCCTCCGCCCCGGTGGGCAGCCCCATATCCTGCAGCACCTGGAACGAGGGGGGTTCCCCCGTTGGTGGGGCACGCGGCCGGAAGTCGCTCCCCCCATGGAACCGCAACGTCCCGGAGCTGTGGGGCCCAAAGGGACCTCCGGAGCTCCCCCACCTCTGCAGCAGCGCGCTGAGCTGGGAGCCCAGCGCCGGGCCCAGCAGCGCCTCCCCGCCCGCCCGGCTGCGCTCTGGCTGACAGCCCAGGGCCCCATCGGCCCTCTCGGCCAGCAGGGCACCCTGCTTGTTAGCGGTCATCACTGGGCACCCATCGGGCACCCTGGCCATAAGCACACCCTGCTGGCTCATGGTCACACACGTGGCCAACTGCTGGCCAACCACTGGCAACACTGGTCTTGGACACTAAGATACACTACTGGGTCATGGCCAACCGTCTGGCCAACTGCTGGTCAACCATTGGCCACCGGAGCGCCACTGGCCCTCTTGGCCACCACGGCACCCTGCTGGCTCGTGGCCCATCGCCGGCCAGCAGGAGGCTCTCAGCAGCGCTGCCCTCCCGCACCCCGTCCCACGGCGCTCACCTTCACGGCCACGTGCAGCTTGGCCGTCTTCTTGGAAGGCCCCGACGCCTCGAAGGTGCTGCCGTCGATCTCCACGGACATGGTGAAGATGGGCGCGTGCACCGGGCCGGTCTGGGACACCAGTTTGTACTGCAGCCCGGGTTTGAGCTGGTTCAGCTTCATCAGGGCGTTCATGGCCTGCGGCGGCTCCACCTTCTCCTCTGCAGAAGCAGCGGCGATGTCGGCACCTCCTCCTCCGGCACCGCCGCAGCGCAGCCGGCCCGGGGCAGCGGCACCCACCTCTCGGCAGCTCTGTACCTTTTTTCTGAATCTTCTTCTTCTTCTTGCTGGGCGACTTCTCCTCCCCGTCCTCCTCCATGGGCCGCTTCATCGGGGTGACGGCGTATGTCGTGCTGGGGGGGATCTGGACTGCAACGGCGGGAGGAGCAGAGCTGAGCTGCGCCTGCTGGCGGCCGCAGCGGCGCGCCGTGCCCCCCCCGGGCGGTACGTACCCGTGTAGTCCACGGGGTTCTCGTTCTTTGGTTTCTTGGGCATTTTGGAAGGGAGGGGGTCCATCCCCAGCACCTTGTGCAGGTGGCCGAAGGCGGCGAGCCGCAGCGCGTGCTGCAGAGAGCAGAGGCGGTGACGGGGCCGCACGGGACGCTCCCACCGCGCTGCTCCGGAGCTTTACCCACCCCTACACAAATCCTCAGCGCTCGGCAGAGGACTCCGTGGAGCGGTCCAGGCTCGGCCCGAGAGACGGGCGCCGGCAGCGGTCGCTATTAAAACCTGCATCTCTGCCTCTGCTCGGGCCGAGCTACGCGTTCCTTCTCGGCGCGGGGCCCGGGGATCGCTATTAGGGTCGGCCATTAACTAATTACACCGACCTCAGCAGGGCCACCGTTAACCAACACGGGAGTTCGGAGTCAGGCGAACTCAGCAAGTTTTGTAACATCTGGAGGCAAAACTATACCTGAGCACTCTGTGTGATATCTTCCCTTTGTTGTCTGTCTAGATGCCCAATAGCATCAGTGGCTTCTTTTTCACAAGGATCATAAATACCAGAACCATCTGAAGGCAGGAAACAAGGAAGATATGCAGAGAATTATCCTGGTGCTTCCAGAGAAACTAAACTAAGTATTCCCTCGGCATCAACCAACACTCATCGCTCCGAGAACCGGCTGCGATCCGTCCGCCGTTCTGACCTCGCCGGGACTCGTTAACGAGGACAACGAGCCGGGGCTGGGGGTCGCCCAGAGCCGCGGGGACCCCGCAGCGCCGCGGGGCAAACGTGGGCCGGAGGAACGGAGCCCCCGCGCCCCCCGGGGGGCCGAGCTCCGCCGGCGCTGGGGATGCAGAGAACCACCTAACCTGGCATCACGATCCCCGAGGCGAGGCACTCCAGCACCCGGCGCAGCGCCTCGCCGGCGCCCATGGGCCTGTTGGCGGTGCCGATGGATTTCTCGCACAGCAGCTCCAGCGGCTGGAAGACATTGGGGGAGGGGTGAGAAGCTGGGGGGAGGCGTGGGGAGCAACGCGGCTGCGGGCTCGGGGGGCTCCTCTCTGTGACACAAACCCGCCCTCCTGCCCTTAAAGCTCAGTTCCACTTTTTGAACGGGCTGTTCGTTCTGGGGGAATCCCAGAATCCTACAGGGGTGCATCGGAAGGGTCCTGAAAGGGTGTAGCGCCTTGGAATGGGTTTGAGTTTGGGTTGGAAGGGTCCTTAAAGATTGCAGAACCTCAGTACGCGTTGGGTTTGGGTTAAAAGGGTCCTTCAAGGTTGTAGAACCTTGCAACGCGCTGTGTTTGGGTTGGAAAAGTCCTTCAAGGTTGCAGAACCTTGGAAGGGTTGGGTTGGGTTGGAAGGGTCCTTAAAGGTTAGAAAACCATGGAACGGGTTTAGGTTGGAAGGGACCTTAAAGGCCGTGGATGCACGGAACCGAACAGGAAGGGCTGGAGGGGCCTTCCAAAGTCAGAGAAGCATGGAACAGGTTTGGGTTCTGTTGGGTTGGGTTAGGAGGGTCCTTAAAGGCTGCAGAACCACGGAATGGGTTGGGTTGGGTTTGAACGATTCTTAAAGGTTGTAGCACCTCAGAATGGGTTTGAGTTTGGGTTGGAAGGGTCCTGAAAGGTTGTAGAACCTTGGAACGGGTTGGGCTTGGGTTGGAAGGGTTCTTGAAGGCTGCAGTTTGGGTTTGGGTTGGAAAGGTCCTTAAAGGCTGTAGAACCTTGGCATAAGTTGGGTTAGGGTTGGAAGGGTCCTTCAAGGTTGCAGAACCTTGAAACGGGTTGGATTGGAAAGGTCTTTCAAGGCTGTAGAATCTTGGAATACATTGGGCTTGGGTTGGAAGAGTCCTTCGAGGTTGTAGAACCTCAGAATACTTCGGGTTTGGGTTGGAAGGGCCCTTAAAGGCCACAGAACGACAGAAGAGGTCGGGCTGGAAGAGTCCTTACGGACTGCAGAACCGTGGAATGATAAACGGGGCTGGGCTGGGCTGGGTTGGGTTGAAAAGCTCTCAAAGGCGAGAGAGCCACAGAAGGGTTTGGGGTTGGGTCAGAAGGGTCCTCGAAGATCACAGGACCAGGGAATGGGCTGACCTTGCGTTGGGAGGGTCCTGAAAGCTCACAGAACCACGGGATCTCAGCGCGGTTGGGTTGGAAGGGACCCCTGCAGCAGCTCAGGGCCCACCCACCGCCGGGGGCACCTCGGGGAATGGGGCACCACAGCTCCGGGCCGCGGCGCCGCGCTCTGACCGCTCTCTGGGTGAAGGATTCCCCCCACAGCCGCCCCCAACGCCCCCCGCAGCCCTCTGAGCCGCTCCCCTTCCTCCTGTGCTGCCTCCCCCCCCACGGCCGCCCTCCTCCTCTTTCTCAGGTCCTTCCAGGCCCCAGAGGGCGCCGTGCTGCATTCCCCTCTCCGGGCCGCGCACCCCAGCACTCAGCCCGGCCCCACGGAGCCGCTCCGACCTCCGGCCGCCCCGCATCACCTCCGGCCGCCCCACGTCCCTCCTGTGCCGCAGGTGGGGCTCGAAGGGGGGAGCGGAGGGGGCCGCCCCAAACCGCCCCGACGGGACCCCGGCGAGGCGCAAGGCGGCATTACCCATCCTCGGAGCGGCGCCCAGGTGGGAACCCGGGTACACAGATCTCTCAACACGCGTATGACGATGACGCACGACTTCAGGCCGTTCGCCCTGGCCTGGAACGGGAAGCAGAAGCAGAGGAGCACTCAATGGGAACGCCGCGCGGCGCTCGGTGCTCCTCTGGCAAAGGGCAGAATTCCACGCGGCAATTCAAGGCAGCGGAGCGCGGGGGAGAGCGGAGCTCCCAGCACAGCGCGTTACGGGGCTTCCTTTGTGACCTCTGGCTCGTTAACGAGTGCCTCATTAGCGGCTGCCCCGCCGACAGGCGCTAAGTCCGGCACGGCTGCCGGCGCTACACCGAACCGAGAGCCCCGCTAAGGTTTAAGGTTTACACATTTGCTACTTAAAGACAAAGAGAAGAACAAAATGCAAACCTGGAACCACTTGGCGTGCCGCAGTGACGCCAAGGCAGCAAGGCATTTCTGCCTGTCCAGAACGTCCGGGGAGTCGGTGACTGATAGCGTTTCTAGTCGTGGATGGAATAAGAAGACAAGGCACAGTTTGACCAAGGGGGTTCTGTCAGCGGGGGGGGGACGGGCAGCCCCCTGCGGGCGGCTGAGCTCCGGCTCCGGGCGGGGCTGCGGGCGCTCGGCCTCACTGAGCGGAGTGGGGCAGCAAAGAGGGGCTGCGGGGCGCACGGGAGCGCTCCCGGAGGGGCTGCGGGGGTGCAAGCAGCCCCCGCTCAGCAGTAGTGGGGTGGGGTCGGGGGGCGGAGCTCCGCCGGGATCCAGGAACCCCTCGGCCCGGAGGGGGACTGCCCGGCCCAGCAGTGACAGACAGCGTCCTGTTGGTCAAAGGTCCAACGTCCCTAAAATGCACAAACCGAAGGCTTGGGAGAGGTCAGACATCCAACGGCAGAACGGAGAGCACCGACTGCGCGGCCGGTGTGTGCTGCAGCAGAACGGGAGCGCGGCCGGCCGAGCACCGGGGCTCTAGGAAGCACTACAGTGTGGGGCTGGTGCTGAACATCGGGGCTCTAGGTAACACTAAAGGTGTGGGGCTGGTGCTGAACATCGGGGCTCTAGGTAACACTAAAGGTGTGGGGCTGGTGCTGACATCAAGGTTCTAGGTAACACCAAAGGTGTGGGGCTGGTGCTGAACATCAAGGTTCTAGGTAACACTAAAGGTGTGGGGCTGGTGCTGAACATCAAGGTTCTAGGTAACACTAAAGGTGTGGGGCTGGTGCTGACATCAAGGTTCTAGGTAAGGCTAAAGGTGTGGGGCTGGTGCTGAACATCAGGGCTCTAGGTAAGGCTAAAGGTGTGGGGCTGGTGCTGACATTGGGGCTCTAGGTAAGGCTAAAGGTGCAGGGCTGGCACTGAGCACCAGGGTTATAGATAAGGCTAAAGGTGTGGAGCCAGTGCTGAGCACCAGGACTCTATATGAGGCTAAAGGCTCATAGCACCAGATTTCTAGATAACACTGAAGGTGCACGGCTGGCACATAGCACCAGGGTCCTAGCTAACACTAAAGGCACATAGCACCATGGTTCTAGATAACACTGAAGGCACATAGCACCAGGGTCCTAGATAACACTAAAGGCACATAGCACCATGGNGCCCACCCCGCGCCACCCCCTGCAGCCGCCGTACCCGCGGCCGTACCGCTTCCTCCTCAACGAGCCCCACAAGTGCCGCGGCCGGGCGCCGTTCCTGGTGCTGCTCGTGGCCTCCCAGCCGTCCGACGCCGAGGGCCGCGCCGCCATCCGCCGCACGTGGGGCTCGGAGCGCGCGGTGCCGGGCGTGCCGGTGGTGCGGCTGTTCCTCACCGGCGTCCACCCGGTGTTCGGCGCCGCGCTGGGGCGGCTGCTGGCGGAGGAGAGCGGCCGGCACCGCGACGTGCTGCAGCAGGACTTCCTGGACACGTACCACAACCTGACGCTGAAGACGCTGATGGGGCTGCAGTGGGTGTCCCGGCACTGCCGCGCCGCGCGCTACGTGCTGAAGGCCGACACCGACGTCTTCCTCAACGTCGCCTTCCTGGTGCGCCGCATCCTGCGGCCCCGCCGCCCGCCGCGCCGCCGCTTCGCCCTCGGCTACGTCTACCGCGGCACCGGGCCGCTGCGGGACCCCAGATACAAGTGGTTCGTGCCCCCCCAGGTGTACCCCCGGCCCACCTACCCCCCGTACTGCGCCGGCCCCGCTTACGTCCTGTCCGGCGACGTGGCCGTGGCGGCGTTCGGCGCGGCGCAGCGGCTGCCGCTGCTCAACATGGAGGACGCCTTCGTGGGGCTCTGCCTGCAGGCCCTGGGGGTGGCGGTCACCGACGGACCCCCCGGGGCCTTCAACGTGGTGCGGCTGCCCTACGAGCGGTGCCGGTTCGGCCGCGCCGTGGTGGTGCATCGCTACGAGCCGCAGGAGGTGCTGCAGCTCTGGCCGGACTTCCAGGCGGAGAATGGGACGTGTCCGCCGTGGGAGGGGTGGGACGGATAGGGGGGACGTGGGACCCACAGGAGGGAGGTGGGACCCGTAGGGATGGGATGGGAGCCGCAGGGGTGGTGTGGGACACACAGGGACGGGTGGGACCCATAGGGGTTGTGTGTGATCCGTAGGGATGGGGCGGGACCAATAGGGATGGTGCCAATGGGATGTGTGTGCCCCGCAGGGACAGTGTGTGCCCCATAGGGACGGTGTGTGCCCCACAGGGACGGTGTGTGCCCCGCAGGGACGGTGTGCGCCCCATAGGGACGGTGTGCGCCCCACTGGGGCAGCAGCAATGGGCCGCATCCCCCATAGGCATGGCACCACCGCCAGCACAATGTGACACCAGCACCCATGCTGGTGTCCCCGATGTCCCCACCAAGAGGTGACCCCATAGGGACAGACCCACCCCCCCTCCCCCCCC
>JACDJE010000955.1:23375-40439 GCA_016647715.1 Pavo muticus | reverse complement strand
TACCCTGACCCCTACGCGCAGCCCCCGCTGACGCCCCGGCCGCAGCCCCCTCCCGATGCCTGCTGCTCCCTCCCACCCCGCTCGCTGCCCTCGGAGCCCTTTTCCCGTGTCCCCGCCAGCCCCCAGTCCCAATCCAGCTCCCAGTCCCCGCTCACCCCCCGACCCCTCTCTAATGAAGCTTTCTGCCAATCTCCAGTCACTCCCCGCTTCCAGTCCCCGGATCCCTATTCCCAGCCACCCTCCCGGCCTCAGTCCCGGGACCCTTTCACCCCTTTGCACAAACCCCCTCGGCCTCAGATGCCAGAGCCGGGCTTCAAGTCAGGACCGCTGTCCCACAGCCCAGCGGCCACTGGGGGCTTTGGGGGCACCCTGGCAGGCGAGCCCCATGCCAAGGCACCGGGTGGGCAGCAGCCCCCCTTCACCCGCTCCCCCGGTGCCAGCGTCTTCCCGGGCAGCCAGCCCCCCATGCGCTTCACCTTTCCCCCATCCGTCTCTGAGCCGCTCAAGGGCTCCCCATCCCACCAACCCCATGGGATCAACAGCCATTTTGTACCCGGTAAACCCCAGAGCTCGGCCTACACCTCGTCCCCTGCTTTCCACCAAGCCAGCAGCCCGCTGGGCACTGGGGCTTCTGACCCCTCTTACAGCCTCTCCCCGCTCCGGCCGCCGTCGGTGCTGCCCCAGCAGCCCCCCGCTGCCCCCCAGCAGCCGGATGCCAGCATCGCCTTCCTGCCCCGAACTGCAGTGGGGGCTGATAAAAGGGAGGAGACGGCTGCGGGGCTCTCAGCACTCCCAAACCGTGAGCTGGCCGAGCTGCCTGGTGGGCAGGATGCGGCCGTGGGCACCATGAGCCAATCGGAGCTGGAAAAGCAGAGGCAGGTGAGGGCTCGCCGATGGTTGCATTGCGTCCTTTTGGGTTTGGGATGGGTTGGGAGAGAAGAACGTGGGTCTCTGTGGTTGGTGACGGATCCCCAAAGCCACGCAGGGGATGTGGGCAGTGGGGGGGGGGCAGCGGGTTGGCACAGCTGAGGGTCTGTGCTTGCTTTGTGCACGGTTTGGGATGGATGGATCTCGCTTTGTGCCCGTTCTCACCCTCAACGCTCGCATCCTCCCAGCGCCAGCGGCTTCGTGAGCTGCTCATCCGTCAGCAGATCCAGCGCAACAGCCTGCGGCAGGAGAAGGAGAGCGCAGCAGCAGCAGCAGCAGCCACGCCATCCCCATCGGGCTGGGCTCCTGATTCCAGCAGCCAGCCCTACGAGCTGAGCCGCAGCGTGGCCGCCTACCAACCGCCGCAGGTAGGACGGAGCGCACGGGGACACAGCACAGAGGTTGGGGATGGATGTGTGGGGTGATGCCACGGATATGAGGCATCTTCTTATTCTTCTCTCCTAGGAGAAGAGCCTCTTGGGGACGCTGGCCACTGCAGCTGGCAGTGGGAAGCTGCCTGGCTCTGTTATGGTGCAGACAGCTGGGTTTGTGCAGGACGAGCGGCTCTCCCGGCCACCACCAGCTGCCACGCCGGCTGCGATGGACTTCAATGGGAGGTGAGTGCTGTGGATGTGGGCAGGCAGCGGGGCTGGGGGCTCCCCTGGGGTGGAGGTAAGGGGGACAGAGGGGTGCGTGCCGGCGGCGTTTGTAGGATTTGATGTGGGGAGATGGGGTTGTGGTGGCTTTGTGGGATGCTCGAGGGGGTCAGGATGCCATGGGGTGTCCTGTGAGGGGTGGCTTTGTGGCCATAGCAGTGCCACAGGGGTCAGGACACCATGGGGCATCCTATGTATGGTGGGTTTGGGGCCATGGCAGAGCTGGGGGGGTCAGGATATCGTGGGATGTCCCATCCTTGGTGGATCTGGGGCCATGGCAGTGCTGAGGGGGTCAGGACACTGTGGGGTGNCTCCCCATCCCCCCGGGCCCCAAAGTTTGCGTGAGGCCAGCTGGGAGCAAAGCAGACTCAAGGCCAAGTCCTCCTGCGGCCTTCAGGAGGAGGCCTGGAGCATCTCCTACCATAGAGATGGGGCTGCTCTATGGTACGGAGTACAGTCTAGGCAGGGTGGGACGTACTGGCTGAACTCTATGGTCTTGCCGGGTGACTCGAAGTTCCGGTGATCATAGAGTGTTGCCTAGAGCGCCCCCGGGCGGTGTGGCGCCCTGCGTGCCTTGGGGGTCTGAGAGTTGGTTTTAGGGGCTGCAGGGAGCGGCAGTGGGACCGAGCCTGGGGGAGGGGGGGTCCCAGCGTGGGGGTCTGAGGGCATCACTCCAATCCCTCCTTGCAGGGACCGATGACCCCAAGGACTCCCCGAACCGTGGGGACGCTGAGAAGCCGGCCACCCCCGGGGAGGGCGCGCTGAGCTCCGACCTTGACAAGATCCCCACAGAGGGTGAGGGCCCCCATCACTGCCTTCCCCATCCCCTCCTCCCCACTAGGCGGGGAGAAGAGGAGCGAGATACCCCCTAGCACCATCCCTGTGGCTCCTTTCTGCTCCCTCAGTGTGAGTTTTGGGGCTCATCTCTTTCTTTTTCCCCCCCCCCCCACAGAGCTTCCCAAGATGGAGAGCAAAGACGTGCAGCAGCTCTTCAAGGACGTGCTGGGCTCTGCTGAGCGTGGGGAGCAGCCCCTCAACTGCGTGGAGGGCAGCGGTGCAGGGCAGGACCCCGGCCGGGCCCAGCGCCCCTTCCTGCAGGGAGAGCTCCAGCTGCCAGGGCAGGGTGGGTGCACGCAGGGTGTGGGAGGGGGGCAGGACTCCCCCCCATTTGCACTCAGTGAGCAGATGCTCTCTCCTGAAATCCTGGGTCTTCCTCGTTCCTTTAGGAACTGAATTGGAAAGCATTTGCGAAGGCAGATGGGTGGGATTCTCTGTTGCAGAAGGGATTTTGGGGGTTCGCGGAGGGGACTTTGGATCGTGGAAAGCATTTTTGGGGCACGTGGTTGGGATTTTGTGTTGTGTGAAGGTTCCTGGCGTGGGCGCAGCCTAATAGTGGGTCTAACAGTGCCATTCCTTCACTTGCAGGGAGCGTTTCTCTGGGCTCACTCTCTGGATCTGTCTCCTTGGATTCGTATTCAGGAGTCTGCCAGTCCCCGTTCCTCGATAACCGGTACGTGGGTGCCATGGGAGGTGGGGCAGCCCCTCACAGTGGGGGTAAACATGCAGTATTGGGGTTCCCCTTCTCCCTGACGCTTTGCTGCCCACACAGGGAGCGGAGCGGCTTCTTCAGCCCAGACCACTGTGAGCCCGAGAGCCCCTGGGCCAGCAGCTCGGCTGCCACCACCCCCTCGACCCCCACGACCCCTACAACGGAGGGTGAGGGCGATGGGCTGTCATACAACCAGCGCAGCCTGCAGCGCTGGGAGAAGGACGAGGAGCTGGGCGAGCTCTCCACCATCTCACCAGTGCTCTACGCCAACATGAACTTCCCCAACCTCAAGCAGGATTATCCAGGTAGGGCTCTGGAGGGGGCACTGGGTGGGATGGGTGGTGATGCGATGGGTCACCGTGGGCCCCATTTGGAGGAGCAAACCCATCTGCTGCAGCGTGGTCCCTGTTTGTAGGAACAAACCCCTCTGCTGTAGAGCTGCAGGGTTGAAGAGCTTCTTGCAGCAGTGGTGGGGAACTTACAGCCAACTCCTTGGTCTGGAAGGGCAAGGGGGGGGTCCTAAGGTGTCTTGGGTGGGGGGGCTCGCCGGGCACGGGTTAATGCTGACTTTTTCCTCTTTCTGTGCCCTCTGTTGCTACCGGACTCCCAGACTGGTCGAGCCGCTGCAAGCAGATCATGAAGCTCTGGAGGAAAGTCCCCGCTGCAGACAAAGCTCCCTATTTGGTGAGTGGTTGGGGTGCACGGGGGGGTGGGGGGGGGATGCAGGGGCTGCCGGGGCTGCGTGTCAGCTGCCTTGTGTTTTTGTTAGCAAAAGGCCAAAGATAACCGGGCGGCTCATCGCATCAACAAGGTGCAGAAGGTACGTGCTGCGGTCACAGGCGGCCCTGTCCCAGCCCTGGGGGACCTGGCGCAGCCCCTCTTACCCCATCAGCCCCTTCCCCAGCCCCACAGGGTGGGTGGGCACACTGCCCTGATGGCCGGGCTCTCTCTGCAGCAGGCCGAGAGCCAGATCAACAAGCAGACCAAAGGGGAGGGACTGCGCAAACCGGAGAGACCCTCGCTGCATCTGCGGATCCCGGTGCCTCCAGGGACGCAGCCCGTCTACATCAGCAGCCCCCCTGCTGCAGGCGAGGGCTTCCTGAAGCCGGGTGCTGGAGGGGGGGGGCCGGAGTCTCCCAGCGAGCTCTTCCTCAAACTCCCACCCCAGTCCCCTGCCCAAGTGCCTTCGCACGACCCCTACGGTGCTGCGCCCGCCTACGCGCTGGAACCCCGCTTTTCCTCCCCCCTGGGACAGAGCCCCACTTCAGGCGCTGCCTTCCAGCCCTTCCCCAGCCAACCCGTGGCTGTTCCCCGCTCCATCCCTGGCTCCCAGTCCTCTGATTTCCACCCGACTCCTCCTGGCACCCCCCGGCACCAACCTGGGACCCCTGACCCCTTCCTGAAGCCACGCTGCCCCTCTTTGGACAACCTCTCAGTGCCGGGGAGCCCCGGCGCCCGCCCTTCCGAAGCTTTGCTCTCTCCCATTCCTTTTGGGGAGCAGAAGAAGGGCCTTGAGGTGAAGAAAGAGGAAGGGGGGAGCCTGGGGGTCTGCTCACCCAGCTATACGCCCACCGTGGGCTACGGGGACTCCCCGGGTGGCCCTCACCTCTCCGCTGCGGAGCTGAAGGCCGCCGATGTCTTCAAAGCCCCCATGACCCCTCGGGTCTCTCAGGTAGAGCCTCAGAGCCCAGGGCTGGGGCACCGACCCCCCGACCCCCATCCCTTGGCCCCCTCACCCCCCAGTCACCCCGATCTCTACCGCCAGTCCCCCTACCCTGACCCCTACGCGCAGCCCCCGCTGACGCCCCGGCCGCAGCCCCCTCCCGATGCCTGCTGCTCCCTCCCACCCCGCTCGCTGCCCTCGGAGCCCTTTTCCCGTGTCCCCGCCAGCCCCCAGTCCCAATCCAGCTCCCAGTCCCCGCTCACCCCCCGACCCCTCTCTAATGAAGCTTTCTGCCAATCTCCAGTCACTCCCCGCTTCCAGTCCCCGGATCCCTATTCCCAGCCACCCTCCCGGCCTCAGTCCCGGGACCCTTTCACCCCTTTGCACAAACCCCCTCGGCCTCAGATGCCAGAGCCGGGCTTCAAGTCAGGACCGCTGTCCCACAGCCCAGCGGCCACTGGGGGCTTTGGGGGCACCCTGGCAGGCGAGCCCCATGCCAAGGCACCGGGTGGGCAGCAGCCCCCCTTCACCCGCTCCCCCGGTGCCAGCGTCTTCCCGGGCAGCCAGCCCCCCATGCGCTTCACCTTTCCCCCATCCGTCTCTGAGCCGCTCAAGGGCTCCCCATCCCACCAACCCCATGGGATCAACAGCCATTTTGTACCCGGTAAACCCCAGAGCTCGGCCTACACCTCGTCCCCTGCTTTCCACCAAGCCAGCAGCCCGCTGGGCACTGGGGCTTCTGACCCCTCTTACAGCCTCTCCCCGCTCCGGCCGCCGTCGGTGCTGCCCCAGCAGCCCCCCGCTGCCCCCCAGCAGCCGGATGCCAGCATCGCCTTCCTGCCCCGAACTGCAGTGGGGGCTGATAAAAGGGAGGAGACGGCTGCGGGGCTCTCAGCACTCCCAAACCGTGAGCTGGCCGAGCTGCCTGGTGGGCAGGATGCGGCCGTGGGCACCATGAGCCAATCGGAGCTGGAAAAGCAGAGGCAGGTGAGGGCTCGCCGATGGTTGCATTGCGTCCTTTTGGGTTTGGGATGGGTTGGGAGAGAAGAACGTGGGTCTCTGTGGTTGGTGACGGATCCCCAAAGCCACGCAGGGGATGTGGGCAGTGGGGGGGGGGCAGCGGGTTGGCACAGCTGAGGGTCTGTGCTTGCTTTGTGCACGGTTTGGGATGGATGGATCTCGCTTTGTGCCCGTTCTCACCCTCAACGCTCGCATCCTCCCAGCGCCAGCGGCTTCGTGAGCTGCTCATCCGTCAGCAGATCCAGCGCAACAGCCTGCGGCAGGAGAAGGAGAGCGCAGCAGCAGCAGCAGCCACGCCATCCCCATCGGGCTGGGCTCCTGATTCCAGCAGCCAGCCCTACGAGCTGAGCCGCAGCGTGGCCGCCTACCAACCGCCGCAGGTAGGACGGAGCGCACGGGGACACAGCACAGAGGTTGGGGATGGATGTGCGGGGTGATGCCACGGATATGAGGCATCTTCTTATTCTTCTCTCCTAGGAGAAGAGCCTCTTGGGGACGCTGGCCACTGCAGCTGGCAGTGGGAAGCTGCCTGGCTCTGTTATGGTGCAGACAGCTGGGTTTGTGCAGGACGAGCGGCTCTCCCGGCCACCACCAGCTGCCACGCCGGCTGCGATGGACGTCAATGGGAGGTGAGTGCTGTGGATGTGGGCAGGCAGCGGGGCTGGGGGCTCCCCTGGGGTGGAGGTAAGGGGGACAGAGGGGTGCGTGCCGGCGGCGTTTGTAGGATTTGATGTGGGGAGATGGGGTTGTGGTGGCTTTGTGGGATGCTCGAGGGGGTCAGGATGCCATGGGGTGTCCTGTGAGGGGTGGCTTTGTGGCCATAGCAGTGCCACAGGGGTCAGGACACCATGGGGCATCCTATGTATGGTGGGTTTGGGGCCATGGCAGAGCTGGGGGGGTCAGGATATCGTGGGATGTCCCATCCTTGGTGGATCTGGGGCCATGGCAGTGCTGAGGGGGTCAGGACACTGTGGGGTGTCCCATCCGTGCTGGGTTTGGGGCCATGGCAGTGCTGAGGGGGTCAGGACACTGTGGGGTGTCCCATCCGTGCTGGGTTTGGGGCCATGGCAGAGCTGAGGGAGGTCAGGATATTGTGGGATGTCCCATCCATGGTGGGTTTGGGGCCATGGCAGAGCTGAGGGGGTCGTGATATCATGGGATGTCCCATCTGTGGTGGATTTGGGGTCATGGCAGAGCTGAGGGGGTCAGGACACTGTGGGGTGTCCCATCCGTGCTGGGTTTGGGGCCATGGCAGAGCTGAGGGGGGGTCAGAATATCATGGGATGTCCTATCCACAGTGGGTTTGGGGCCATGGCAGAGCTGAGGGGGGGTCAGGATATCATGGGATGTCCCATCCGTGGTGGATGTGGGGCCATGACAGTGCTGAGGGGGTCAGGATACTGTGGGATGTCCCATCCGTGGTGGGTTTGGGGCCATGGCAGCACCCCAACACCATTCTGTCTTGCAGGGCGGCAGTCGGGCCCCCCCAGGCCTTCTACCCCCGCGGAGTCTTCCCGGCGCTGTCCCCGCAGCAGCACCTCTGGCAGCAGCAGCAGCAGGCAGCCCTGCGTCTCCCCGTCGCCTCCCGCTTCGCTCCCCCAGCTGCCAGCACCCCCGTGGGCAGCCTGGGCGCCCGCCTACCAGCACCCGCCGAGCCAGTGCCCGCCTCCCCCAGCACCCTGGGTGCTCCCTTCATCGAGCTGCGACACAACATGCAGAAGGGACCCGGTGGGATCGTGGGCTCCCCGTTCACCCCCCAACCCCCCCGGCCTCGTTTTTTCCTGCCCGGTGAGGAGGGCGCCCCGCAGCCCCTCTGCGCCCCGGTGGTGCCCATGCAGGCGCTCCCCGCCCCGGCCCTGCAGCCCCAAAAGATGCCGGTGGTTCCGCTGCCTCCCGCATCGCCGCAGGGCACCGAGATGAGCAACAGCCACCACCAGCTGCATGCCAAAGCGGTGCCCCCCGCCCCGCTGCCCGCCCCTGGCCTGGATCTGCAGCACGTCCCCCCACGCCCGCTGCCTTCTGGCTCTGCTCTGCGCCCCGATGGCACCAAGGATGGCGCAGCTCCAGCTCTGGCCCCGGGGAAAAGCCACCTGAGCCTGGAGGGCGGGCGGCTGCCCTGCGAGGTGCCGGTGGAGCCCGACCTGGACGACGACTTTGGCTCCCACAAGGACTTGGAAGACGACGACGATTTGGCAAACCTGAGCCTGGATCCGGACGTGGCCAAAGGGGACGATGATTTGGGCAACCTGGACAGCCTGGAGACAGCAGATCCCCACCTGGACGACCTGCTGAACGGCGACGAGTTTGACCTGCTGGCTTACACCGACCCCGAGCTGGACACGGGTGACAAGAAGGACATCTTCAACGAGCACCTCCGCCTGGTCGAGTCGGCCAACGAGAAGGCTGAGCGCGAGGCGCAGCTCAAGACGGAGCCGTCGGGACCCAGCTTGAAGCTCCCTGACCCCGGGGATGGCAAAGATGCGGCACCGACAGCGGAGGACCGTGATGTGCCCAAGGAGGGGCTGGTGCCCGGCGCCGCGCTGCCCCCAGACCCATCCTACAAGGCACAAACTCTGGAGGCGAAGGCGGCCGCGCTGCCCACCGACGTCAAACCCAAACTGGAGGATGGATGTCTGAAGACCTCACCTTGTCAATTCACCGCCGGCAGCTCCGAGCGGCTCCCTGTCAAGTCGGAGGCCCTGCAGGGCACGGATAAGATCTCCGCGTCGCTGGGGCTGAGCCTCAAACCCAGCCAGACCCTCCTGAGCCCCGGTGCTGGCCCTGCTCGCCTCGGCTTGACTCATTTCCCAAACAGCAGCTCCACGCTGGAGAAGGACCCCTACGTCGGCGCCGGACGTGGGCTGGCCCCTGCCCAGCTGGGCGGGCAGAGCAACCCCTTGTTGGAGAAGTTCGAGCTGGACGGCGGGGCGCTGGGGCTGGGCAGCACGCGGCACTCGCCTGCCGACGAGCTGGATAAGATGGAGAGTTCCCTGGTGGCCAGCGAGCTGCCCCTGCTCATCGAGGACCTCCTGGAGCACGAGAAGAAGGAGCTGCAGAAGAAGCAGCAGATGTCGGCCCACCTGCCGCGGGGTGCCCCGCAACTCCCTGCCCCAGGGCACCCCATGCTGCACGCGGCCGCGCAGCCCCTGGATGCGCAGCCACCCCGCCTGGGCACCCCGCAGCCCCCCCTGCAGCTGGGGCTGGTGGCCAGGCCGCAGTTAATGCCGCCGCAGCCCCCGCGGCTTGGCAACCCCCAGCAGGGCCCGGCGCTGGGACCCCACATGGGCATGGCCTCCGGGCAGCCCCACGTCCTGGCTGCCCCCCACGGTGTGCAGGTGGCCCTGGCGCAGCCGCAGCAGAGCCAGCAGCAGGTGCTGGTGCAGAAGCCGATGGCCGGGGTGCAGCCGCCCGCCCTGGGCCTGAAACCCCCCCAGCTCGTCATGCAGCAGCAGCTGGCCAACAGCTTCTTCCCAGACACTGGTAGGTGTTGCCTTGATCACTGTCTGGGGTGGTTGGGTTATTTCTGTCCTCTTTTGGGTCAGAGATGTGGGGCTGCAGCCTGGCCTGGGGGCTTGCAGCATCGTCCCTGGGTGATTGCAGATGAATTAATTCCACCCCATCTCTTCTCGCAGACCTGGACAAGTTTGCTGCTGAGGACATCATGGACCCCATTGCCAAAGCCAAGATGGTGGCACTGAAGGGCATCAAGAAGGTGATGGCCCAGGGCAGCATTGGGGTGGCCCCGGGGATGAACAGGTAAGGGGCACAGCAGGGGGTGGGGCGGGTAGGACCCATTGGTGCATCTCATCCTTTATCTCCTTGTCTTATCTCTGTCTTCTTCTTTCTCTCTGTTTCTCCCCAAAGGCAACAGGTATCCCTGCTAGCCCAGCGGCTCTCGGGAGGCCCGGCTGTGTCAGAGATGCAGAACCACATGCTGGCTGGGAGCGGGCAGGTGAGTGGGATGCAGTGGGGGCATTGCCCTCTGGGCTGCCTGGCTCAGTGCTGGGGTCCCTGCTGGCTAGGAGTCTCGTAGTCCAGCAGCTTCTTTGTCCCCTGGGTAACTGGGGGCTGTGGGGAGGCAATAGGGGCGTGGGGGAGGGGGCACAGCACTAATGCCCTTCTCTGTTCCAGGAACGGAGCAGCACTGACCCAGCCCAGGCTCGCCCCAACCCCCCCACCTTCGCTCAAGGTGTCATCAGTGAGTACTGAGGCGGCACGGGGGGGGGTGTCAGGGCCTCATCCTGCCCCTATGGGCTGAGCTGAGCCGGGATCCGGATTCGGGACCCCGCTGAGCTGAGCCCCCTCCTGCCCCCCACAGACGAGGCCGACCAGCGGCAGTACGAGGAGTGGCTCTTCCACACTCAGCAGCTCCTGCAGATGCAGCTGAAGGTGCTGGAGGAGCAGATCGGCGCGCACCGCAAGTCCCGCAAAGCGCTCTGCGCCAAGCAGCGCACGGCCAAGAAGGCCGGCCGGGAGTTCCCCGAGGCTGATGCAGAGAAGCTGAAGCTGGTTACGGAGCAGCAGAGCAAGATCCAGAAGCAGCTGGACCAGGTAGGGGGGGACTCTGAGGGTGGGCACATGTCTGGAGCGGGCTGTGCCCCCNCTGGCTGCTCTGTGGGGCCGTGCTGGGTGCTGGGGGGGCCTCCACCTGTGGGATGTGGGAGGTCGGGCACGGGGTGGCTCAGCTCTGCTGGCTAGAGGGGGGAGAACCCACCCTACCTGCCCCTTCGCCTGCGCCCTCCGCAGGATGCACCGCTCCTCCTGCAGCAGATTGGCCACCAGGTTGGCAAAGTTCTCGGGGTGCTCCTCGAAGGCAGCCTATGGGGTGCACGGGGGGGTGGGGGGGGGATGCAGGGGCTGCCGGGGCTGCGTGTCAGCTGCCTTGTGTTTTTGTTAGCAAAAGGCCAAAGATAACCGGGCGGCTCATCGCATCAACAAGGTGCAGAAGGTACGTGCTGCGGTCACAGGCGGCCCTGTCCCAGCCCTGGGGGACCTGGCGCAGCCCCTCTTACCCCATCAGCCCCTTCCCCAGCCCCACAGGGTGGGTGGGCACACTGCCCTGATGGCCGGGCTCTCTCTGCAGCAGGCCGAGAGCCAGATCAACAAGCAGACCAAAGGGGAGGGACTGCGCAAACCGGAGAGACCCTCGCTGCATCTGCGGATCCCGGTGCCTCCAGGGACGCAGCCCGTCTACATCAGCAGCCCCCCTGCTGCAGGCGAGGGCTTCCTGAAGCCGGGTGCTGGAGGGGGGGGGCCGGAGTCTCCCAGCGAGCTCTTCCTCAAACTCCCACCCCAGTCCCCTGCCCAAGTGCCTTCGCACGACCCCTACGGTGCTGCGCCCGCCTACGCGCTGGAACCCCGCTTTTCCTCCCCCCTGGGACAGAGCCCCACTTCAGGCGCTGCCTTCCAGCCCTTCCCCAGCCAACCCGTGGCTGTTCCCCGCTCCATCCCTGGCTCCCAGTCCTCTGATTTCCACCCTACTCCTCCTGGCACCCCCCGGCACCAACCTGGGACCCCTGACCCCTTCCTGAAGCCACGCTGCCCCTCTTTGGACAACCTCTCAGTGCCGGGGAGCCCCGGCGCCCGCCCTTCCGAAGCTTTGCTCTCTCCCATTCCTTTTGGGGAGCAGAAGAAGGGNCCAGTGCTCACAGGGCACTACCTGCCCCCCCTGCAGGTGCGGAAGCAGCAGAAGGAGCACACCAACCTGATGGCCGAGTACCGCAACAAGCAGCAGCAGCACCAGCACCAAGCCTCGGCCGTCATGGCCCTGAGCCCCTCGCAGAGCCCCCGCCTCATGTCCAAGCTCCCCGGGCAGCTCCTCTCGGCGCACGGCATCCAGCAGCCTGCAGGGACCGTGGTGGGGGCCCAAGGGCTTGGCCAGCAGCCGGGGCAGCCCGGGGGGCTGCGGCTGCCCCAGGGCGGTGTGTCCATGGCCGTGCAGCAGGGGCTGTCCTTCATGGGCCAGCAGGCAGTGGGGAACGCTCCGGTGCCCGGCACCTCCAACGCTTTCTTCTCCGGGAACCCCGCGCTCCGTGGGCTGACCGCAGACAGCCGGCTGATGCAGGAGAGGCAGCTGCAGAGGATGCAGCTGGCCCAGAAACTGCAGCAGCAGCAGCAGCAGAACATGCTGGGGCAGGTGTCACTGCAGCAGCAGCAGCAGCAAGGTGTCATGGGCCAGGCGTCGATGCAGCAAGCAGGGGTGATGGGACAGGCTTCAATGCAGCAGCAGGGCATCATGGCACAGGCGTCGATGCAGCAGCAACAGGGCATGATGGGACAAGCATCCATGCAGCAGCAGGGTGTGATGGCACAGGCGTCGATGCAGCAGCAACAGGGCATGATGGGACAAGCATCCATGCAGCAGCAGCATGGCATGGTGGCACAGACAATGCAGCAGCCTGGTGTCATGGGACAAGCATCCATGCAGCAGCAAGGCGTCATGGGACAAGCAGCAATGCAGCAGCCAGGGGTTTTGGCACAGAGCTCGATGCAGCAGCAGGGCGTGATGGCACAGACCTCCATGCAGCAGCCTGGCATGATGGCACAGACCTCCATGCAGCAGCCTGGTGTTATGGGACAAGCCTCGATGCAGCAGCAAGGGATCATGGCACAGACATCGATGCAGCAGCCTGGCGTTATGGCACAGGCCTCGATGCAGCAAGCAGGGGTTATGGGACAAGGCTCCATGCAGCAGCAGCAGGGCGTCATGGCTCAGACCTCGATGCAGCAGCCGGGCGTCATGGGACAAGGCTCCATGCAACCAGCAGCCATGGTAGGGCAGCCCAGCATGCTGGGACAGCAGCAGCAGCAGCAGCCAGCAGCCACCCCACAACCAGGGGCCGTGGGGCAGCCCATGGTGCCCAAGCAGCCGGGGCTGATGGGCAGCCAGCAGAGCCTGCTGGTGCAGCAGCTTTCCCCGCAGCAGCAGCAGCAGCAGCAGCCAGGCTTGCTGGGCCACACACCAGGACTGCAGCACCAGGCAGTGCTGGGCCACCCCACACCCCAGCGGCAGGTCCTGCTGGCCCCCCACCAGCAGCGGGTGCTGGGCTCGCCGCAGACTCCGGGGATGCTGGGCCACCGCCTTGTGCTGTCCCAGCAGCTGGGGCAGGCACGGGCACTGCTGGCCCCACAGCAGCAGAATTCGGGGGCAGCAGCCCAGCAGGGCCTCCTGGGAATGGGCCAGGGGCAGCCCCCGATCCAGCACTTTCCGCAGCACGGGGCGATGGGCCAGGCCCCCTCTGTGCTGCACCTGAGTCAGGGAATGCAGTCGGCCCCGGCGGTCCTGGCTGCCAAGGAGCAGCCCGGAGGAGCGGAGGGCGGCACTCTGCCCGCCGAGGGCAGCGAGAGCGGGGGGCAGCTGCATGGAGGGGAGCAGCAGGGACCCCCCAACCCCGCAGGGCTGGGTGAGCCCCAAGCCCCCAAACACCAGGCTGAGCTGGGGCAAGGGCAGCAGCTCCTCTTGGGCTCCCCTCAGCCGGGGGTCCTGGGCTCCGTGCCCACCCAGCCGGGGCTGCGGGCAGCTGCCACACCGGGCACTCTGCTGGTCCCACCGCAGAGCCCCGGGGCCGCTCGCCCTGAGCCACATGGGGACACCACGGGGGCCGCAGAGCCGGGCAAGGGGCCGGTGGGCGCCCCGCAGGGCCAGCCGCAGCCCCCGCGGCTGCAGAGCCCCAAAGCAGGGCCGGTAGCACAGCCGGGCAGTGCCACCACGCTGTCCCCAGGTCTGCTGGGACAGGTCCCGGCGCCGCTGATGGGTCAGATCCGGGCGCAGCTCCAGGGGGTCCTGGCCAAGAACCCGCAGCTGCGGCACCTGACGCCGCAACAGCAGCAGCAGCTCCAGGCCCTCTTGGTGCAGCGGCACCAGCAGAGCCTCCTGCAGCAGAGCCAGGCGCTCCGTCAGCCTGGCCCCTTCCCTGGGCAGCCCCCAGAGCACGGCCCCCAGGCGCGTCAGCCCCCCCGCCCGCTGGGACCCCTTTTCCAGGCCCGGGCGGGTGTCCCGGCAGAGGAGCAGGGGGCACGAGGGCAGCCCCCCACCCCGCAGCAGCCCCTGGCTGAGCTGGTGCAAGCAGCCCTGGCTGCCCGTGGTCCCCAGCCCGGCCTCGTCCAGCTCCCCACGCCCCCGGCCCCCTCATCCCTGGCTGTGGGCTGTGCCCCCCAGCAGCTGGCCAGCCCCGAGCAGAGTCCCCAAGAGCCAAAGAAGATGTCGCCGGGGGTCCCGGCCTCAGCCCCCAGCCCGGCAGAGCAGGGGCTGGCACCCGATGCAGCACGCTGGGACCCCGAGGTGCCCGGTGCAGACCCAGCTGACCCTGGTGAGACCCACATCAATGGGGCTGAGCCCCCCCAGGTGCTGGTGAAGCAGGAGCCGAAGGAGGAGGCTGCAGCGGTGGTGCAATGCGAGTCGGATGGGGATGAAGCAGCCAAACCAGAGGCCAACGGGGAGCCTGGGGCTGCCCAAGCCAGCAGCCCACTGGTGCTGGGCGGCCGCTCCGAGGCCGGGCACCTCCTGCTGCAGAAGCTGCTGCGGGCCAAGAATGTGCAGCTGGCAGCGCAGTGCCCGGGAGAGCTGAACGGGCACGCGGAGAACCGGGGCACCGGGATGGAGCCACGGCCTCAACCGGTGCTGCTGGGCCGGGAGGTGAGCGGGGTGCTGCGGGGTGGGAGCTGGGCTGATGCTGGGGATGTGCTCTGCATGGCTTTTGTTCCCCAGGACCCCTCCATTGCTCGCAAGCCGGTGGCCGCCAAGCCCAAGCGGGTGCAGAAGGGCAACGAGAGGGTCCCGGCTTCCCGCAAGAAGCTGCGCAAGGATGAGGGGCTGCGCCCTGGGGAGGCTCTTATGAAGCTGAAACAGGTACGGGGCGGTGGGCTGTGGCGTGGGACCGTCCCTGTCTCTGGTACAGGACTGTTCCTAAGCCCACGTCCCCTCTCTGCCCACAGGAGCTCTCTCTGCTGCCTCTGACGGAGCCGACCATCACAGCCAACTTCAGCCTCTTCGCACCCTTTGGCAGCAGCCCCATCAACGGGAAGAGCCAACTGCGCGGCGCCTTCGGCAGCGCCGTGCTGGACAGCGTGCCCGATTACTACTCCCAGCTGCTCACCAAGGTGAGGGGGCTGTTCCTGCATCTCCCACCCCAATCTGGGGGGGGTCCTGGGTCACAACGACCCTCTCACACTCCCTTCTCCCCCCCCCCCCAGAACAACCTCAGCAACCCACCCACGCCGCCCTCCTCGCTGCCCCCCACGCCGCCCCCCTCCGTGCAGCAGAAGATGGTGAATGGTGTCACGGCTGCTGAGGAGATGGGTGAGCAGCCCAAGGACGCCGACTCGGCCCGTGAGCCCCAGAAAGGTGAGCGTGGTCGGTGCAGGGTGGCACAGCCCTGTAACACCACCTGCCCCCCATCCCGTGCCCTTCATCCCATCCCCTTCATCCCATCCCTATGCAGACACGCCGGCTGTGGAGGTGAAGAGCCTGGACCTGCTGGCAGCTCTGCCCACCCCTCCGCACAACCAGACCGAGGACGTCAGGTGAGCCATCCCCGTGGGTGCCATCAGCCCCTGCTATGGGTGGCGTTGGTGTGGCTGTGACATCTTTGTCCCTATAGGATGGAGAGCGACGATGACAGCGATTCCCCCGACAGCATCGTCCCTGCCTCGTCCCCTGAGAGCGTGCTGGGCGAGGAGCTGCTGCGCTTCCCCCTGCTCAGTGAGGCCAAACCGGAGCTGGAGGAGCGTGTGCTGTCCCCCATCATCCCCATCATCCCCCGGGCCAGCATCCCAGGTGGGCACGGGCCAGACAGGAGGGGGGGATTGGGGCACCTAGAAGGGATTTATGGGGTATATGGACCTGTAGGGGGGTCCCCTAGGATCCGCTCCTGGCGGTGTTTCTTGGGGATTGGGGTGTGTAGAAGGGATCTGTGGTGCGTATGGACCAGTGGGGCAGAGCAGTCCTATAGGATCTACTCCCAGTAGTGTTTCTGGGGAACTGAGGCACTATGAAAGTGGTCTTTTGGGGTCTCTGGACCAGGAGGGACAAAGTGAGGCAGAAGGGTCCCCTGGGACCTGCTCCCAGCAGTGTTCCAGTGGGAGCCCAGGGCATCTAAGTGGGCTTGTGGGCAACGGGGCTCTGCGTGACTCCGACCCCTTCTCCCCACCCCAGTGTTCCCCGACACGAAGCCCTTTGAGGCCACGGAGCCCTTTGGGGCAACACCCCCAGGGAAGGTGGGGACGGCCGGCCCAGGTGCCCCATGGGAGAAGGGCAAGAGCAGCGAGGTGTCCGTCATGCTGACAGTGTCTGCAGCAGCTGCCAAGGTGAGCAAAGGGACAGGGCTGGGGGGTCCCTGTGCTGTGACACCCGGACCCACTGCATCCTTTCTTCCCCCAGAACCTCAATGGGGTGATGGTGGCCATGGCTGAGCTGCTGAGCGTGAAGATCCCCAGCTCCTATGAGGTGCTGTTCCCCGACGGCCCCATGCGAGCGGCGGTGGTCGAGGCTAAGAAGGTGGAGACAGACATGGCTGGTGAGCATCTGCCTTGTCCCCGTGTCCCCTGTCCCTGTGCCGGGCTCTCTGTGACCATCCATCTCTGTTGCAGGGATGCTGGGTGGCAAAGAGAAGGTGGTGCTGGCCGGGAAGGTGCCGGAGAGCAGCTCTGAGTGGCTGAAGCAGTTTGATGCAGTGCTGCCAGGGTACAGCCTGAAGGGCGAGCTGGACCTCCTGACGCTGCTCCGACAGGTCAGCGGGGTCCCCAGGGTGGGGGGAGGGACACGGGGGGGTCTCTGTGACCTCAGTGGAGGGGTAGGTGGTCCACACGGGGCTGTGGTTGCGCTGTGAATGTGGTAGAGGGTTCTGTGTGTGTGTCTGTGTAAGGGTTTGGCTGTGGGGGGCACTGGAAGGGGACTGAGGTACGTGGGGGTCCCTGCGGGACTGAGGTTTCCCTGGGGAGAGGTGCTGAGGTCCTGGTGGTCCCACGTCACTATAGGACTGCGTGGAAGGGGTTGGGGATCTCCTTGCAGGGCTGGGAATGCTGCAGGCTTCTCTGAGGTCTTTGCGGGGCGACGTATGGGGAGGTTAAGGGTGGGAGTCCACGGGGGGGGTGCTCTGACCCACGCCCCCCATGCTACAGGAGAGCCCAGTGCCCGAGAAGACCCTGCACCACGGCTACGTCAACAACGTCTCCAACCTGGACGTGCGGCAGCTCTCCGTTATGCCCCAGGAGCCCTCGCCCCCCCTGTCCCCCTCCGTCCCCTCCCCATC
>JACDJE010000987.1:7136-50706 GCA_016647715.1 Pavo muticus | reverse complement strand
GAGGCCCTACACAAAAAAGTGTCGTGGAAAATATGAATGGCGCTTCACAGCATGTGGTTAATGTTGATGTTCATTACCAAGACATCTTAAAGAAAAATGAACTGTTAATGACATAGGAAACACCAGCTGCTAGAGAACTGTTATCATCTTTATATAAAAGAAAATAAATATGTACAGTCAGTACAGTCTTTATACAATTCAGAATCAGTCACCTGCACAGTGAGAAGGTGCTTCCTGATGTTTACAGGGAAACTCCTGCCTTTCAGTTTGTGTTCATTGTCACTTACCCTGTCACTGTGCACCACTGAAAAGAACCTGACCCTGTCCTCTTTGCATTCTCCCTTCAGATGTACTTACCTACACTCATAAGATGTTCCCAGAGCCTCCTCTTCTCCAGGCTACAGCTTTCTCAGTCTTTCCTCAGAAGAGTGGCGCCCCGCTCCCTCCTTCATCTTTGTGGCCCTTCGTTGAACTCTCTTCAGTATGTCTTTGTCTCTCTTGTACTGAGGCACCCAGAACTGGACATGCTACTTCAGCTCAGGCAAAACCAGTGCTGAAAAAAGACGGGAAGGATCATCTTCCTCGTCCCTCTGGCAATACTTTGCCTAATCAAGCCCAGGATACCAATGGCCTTCTTTGCAGCAAGTGGACATTATTGACTCATGCTCACCATGGTGTCCACCAGGTCCCCCAGATCGTTTTCTGTCAAGCTACTGTCCAGCCAGGCAGCCCTCAGCATGTCTGGATTTGTTCCTTCCCAGAGGCCGGGCTTTAATTTTGTCTTTGAAGAGCTTCATAAGATTCCTGTCAGCCTGTTTTTCCAGCCTGTCAAGGTCCCTCTGGATGAATGTTTGTCTGCCAGTCCCTGATTTTGCATCACCAAGTCTTACTGAGTGTGCACTCAGTCATTTTTTCTACATCATTACTGAAGATGTTAAACAATACTGTACCTACTTGGGAACTTTCTTTTTTTACTGACCTCGAACTAGAATTTATGCCGCTGACCAATAGCTTCTGGGCCCAGCCATTTGACAGTTTTTAAAGTAATTCACTGTCTTCCCATCAATCCATGCATTGGCAGTAGGTATACTCAGTGCTCAGTAGTACCCCTTACTCTCCAGTAAATAGCTCTTGTGCAAGTGCCTGTGATGTATCTGGTGGCTTTCTTGCCTAAGAGTGTAACACAGTGGAAAATTATGTGAACATTAAATTTACATTTTGTGCTTATAAAAAGATGCAGAGAACAAGAAAAAAGTGTGGGTTGTTTTTATATATCTAGAAGTAAACTAAACTAGGCTAATTGATGCTATTCATAGAGTACAAGAGAATGATGTTTTGTATTATCATAGTATAGAATATAGGGCAAATTTTTTAAAAGTGCCCAGGAGAGGCTGAAGCAAATCTGGTCCCCACTGGTAAACTAGTGAATTTGAAAATCAGAAGAAAGTAGGCGTCTCGCTCCAATTTATAGGAGGGACAAGAGGTTCTTTTAGTGTATGTATACCCGACAGCGAGATTAAGACACAATGGGTCAAATGTTAGACCGACCAGTTTATTATAAATCCTAGTTGCTTAGGGATATGGGGAAGGGAAGATGGGTGATAGAAAAGAGATAGGAAATAAAAAGGAAGGAGTCTTTGTAGAAAGCAAGAGAGAGATAGTCACCACCGTGGGTCCAGCGAGGTTCGTAGTAGGTCCCGTTGGTCTCAGGAACTCGTCTGGTCACTGCGGGGGGATGGGAGAAAGCCAGGAAGCTTCACAGCAAGCAGTCCCCGGGGGGGTTCTTCCAAAGAGGTTTTCCCCTCAGGGAATTCTCCGTCAAAGGTTTCTTTGAGAGTTCTTCTCCAAAGTCCTTAGTTTAGTGAGGACCTTTTATCCCCCATTTCTCTGGGTTTTTTTTCTCTTCTTTTCTCTCTGTTAGTGTGACATACCTGGCCCAACAGATAAGCCAGCAGGGAGTGGTGCCTTTGTTGCCATGCACAAGCAT
Source organism: Pavo muticus (assembly GCA_016647715.1). Classification (NCBI taxonomy): domain Eukaryota; kingdom Metazoa; phylum Chordata; class Aves; order Galliformes; family Phasianidae; genus Pavo; species Pavo muticus. Next base: position 48,719 of record JACDJE010000987.1, on the reverse strand, counting down.
TATTGCCTTTTGCAGTGGTCAGCTCCTTCAAGCCACACCCCCAAAAAAGACTGCTTGTCCACTTCTGCTTATCTTTACAATCATAAGCAGAGGTACTGTGGCACGGTGACACCTACCACTCGCCCCCCTAGATAATTTGCAGTTGTCAGTTAGAGTCTTATCACCAGAAAGGCCTCACAAAGTAAGCTTAGAGACAAAAAAGAAAAAGTTTTGTCTTTCACAGTAGAAAAGGAGGTTTAAGTGGGATTGTCTTTCTCAATACCTGAAGTTGTTGACCCATTATTTGCAGATCACTTAGTGCACATGTGAAGCTGTAATTTCTTCTCAGAAATCTTCTTTCTCAGTTTTCATAATTTTGTTTCATGTTAAGGATGAAAGATGGAGATGTACTCATAAATGTGACTGCGACATTTTCATTTAAATTATTTGCAAAACTTTCTGTCTTTTGTTTTAGGGACTGCAGCTGTCAGATCTGAGTCAAGGTAGTGTGACAGTCCTGGCTTTTTTGAAAGTTTTCTGTTGAAGGTGTAATACCAAGAAAAAACAAAATGCAGTAGTCCAGAGTGTGCTCGTACCACGTGACTCTCTAAAATAGTAAATTAAATTAAGAGGTAACTGTGGTTCTTTAACAACTAACAGCATGTTTAACTAAATAACATGCTTCTCTCTCACCTCCCCTGTCTCAGAAAGAGTGAGTGACAAAATACAATGAAAAGAAGAAAAAAACATGTTTTGAGAAAAGGAGTAGTTAAAAGGAAAAAAAAAGTCCTGTGGAAGCAAAAGGAGAAAAACTACTATTTCCCATCAGCAATTGATACTCATCCATGTCTTGTGAAAGAGAGCCTCAGTATTTGTAGCAGTTGGTCAGAAAGGTAAACACTTTCATGATGAGAATCTCCCCTTCTCCTTCTTCCCTTCTTCTTTTTGATGTCGTACAGTATACAATATCTCTTTAGTTTTAGGTCAGCTGTACGGACTAAGTTCTCTCCCTGCCTCTTGCCTATCTCTCGCCTTTGGTGGGTGGGAATTTAGAGAGACAGTCTTGATGCTGCTCAGCAATAGCCAAAAACATTGGTACTGTATCTATTCTAAGCTATTCTAGATAAATGTGGAAAGCACAGCAGTATATGGGCAGATGTGGGGAAAGTTAACTCCATCCCAGTCACATCCAGTACAATAATACTGTTATATATATAAATATATATAACAGTAATATATATACTAAAAACAGCTTCTAACACTGCTTTCTGAACATGCTGATAGACTTTCAGAGAGTGATAGGGACTTTTAGATATTGTGAACTTTCTCAGGCCTGCCTCATTTATAGAGCCAGATAGTTCACCTTACAATTAAGAATCTATTATGAATCCTGTTTTTCATGTCAGCAACACAGGGTTAAAAATCTTTTGATTACGAACCCTTCATTGTGGGGGAATTATTTAGTTACAACAACTTGCCTCTCACAAGGCTGTGGTAATCTGCTAGAAAAGTGTGACACTAAGGGAGAAAATCTGGCTCTTAACTGTTGTGTGTTAATCAGAGCATGTTTGGAGTCACTCACTTCAGCCAACACCAGTATTTTCCAGTGACTTCGCATTGATGAAGGTTATCTGCAGAGGGACAACAAAGAAAAAGCCATTAAGGAAAATTTTCAAGATAGAGCAAATAAGAGCTCAGAATAGAAAGCAGCCATTTTCTTAGATTTCTCTTATGATAACCCAGGTGTCCTTGATGCTACTATCTCTTAGCTAGTTACAATATCACTACACTGGGCACTGAGAGAAATATTCTCTTTTAATGATGCCTCTTAACAAACAACACTCTGTGTTCTCCTAGGTTTGCCCTGTCCCATCCCAGACTCCTCAGCCTACTGTTGTTCCAAAGCCAGTTCAGTCTGTCATACATGTCCCATTGCAACCAGGCTGCCCCGGCCGAGGCAAAATGGCAAAGCTCCTCAGTCCAGAAGAGATGACATCCAGGGATTATTACTTTGATTCCTATGCTCACTTCGGAATTCATGAGGTAATATTTATTTTTTATCTCAGTAATAATTTTAGAAAAACAATAAAAATAAAAGTTTTCTGTGATTTATCATTTATCCCTTCCCACTTCCTAATGATTATTATTCCTCAGCTTTTCTTCAAAACAGTGAATGAACTGGTCAGGTGCCACTTCTCCAGAGATCCATACTCAACCCTCTGTCCCACTTGAATCCTTACACAGGTTCTCCACAGAGCTTCTATTAGCTATTTGTACAGTGATGATCTTATCTGAGCACATCAATTTAGTACATTTATGAGGACTGGAAACTAACCTGATCACAAAGGGAGACTACCTCATTGTTAAGTTAGGTCTTTTGTTCTCTTGAATATTTGATTACAGATAATAGCAGAAAAGTTACTCAACTGACATGGGAAGCCAAGTAATTTTTTTTACTCCTGACGTGTTATTTGAATGTGCAGGTTGCATTAAATAGGAACATATAGCCCAATAGCATCTAGAAAATTCACATGTTTACAAGCAAAAAGTTGCCTGTGGATCAAGTCTAAAGAAATCACTAATATATTTGCATGTCTCAAGAGGAAGGAATCTTAAAGACTAGCCTGTAAAAAGCTGGGTCAGTGGCATTTTTCACAATCACATAACTATTTCCACTACTCTAGTAATTAAAGAACAAGAGGTTACAGGCACAAACTTAGTTGGAAAAAATCATCACTGTGAGGTTAGTCAAATGCTGGTTATGGAGTGTTCATCCTAAGGCATTTTCAAAAAGTGATTGAATGAGGCTCTGAGAAATCTGTTCTAGTTTATCCAGCCTCAACCAGGCAAATGGACTAGAGGACTTCTAGAGGTCTCTTCCAATTTCTAGTTAAGGGATGATGTGGTTGAGAGGATTAAGGGTATGGATAATAAATAAGATGATGTCATGTGTGATTTAGTGAATTATTGTTCACCCAACCAGGATGATAGTACTGATGAGTTATTTTATTCAATTAGGAAAAATCCGTGGATTGGTAGCCCTTGTTCTTCTGGGAGATTTCAACTTTGTTCAGCCTTAACTAGGAATATCATACTGCTGAGAAATTCCTGAAGTACTTTGAAGATAACTTCTTTTCATAAGTTCACAAGTGAACCAACCAGGAAAGGTGTCCTCCTAGACTCACTGTTTGTGAATAGAGAAGGCCTTGTAGGAAATACAAGCTACTGTTTTGGCCAACAGCAACCACAAATTGGTTGAGTCTAAAATTTTTGGTGAAATGAGAAAAATGATCAGCAGAGTTGTTACTCTGGATTTTAAGAGAGAAAACTTCAAACTACTCAGGGAGTTAGTTAGTAGAGTTCCCTGGGAATTTGCTTTTGATGGCTTAGGGTGAGCTGATCCCTTTCTAAGAACAACCTTTTAAAAACAGAGCAGCAGGCAATCTCAGTGTGCTATAGGTCAAGTCAACGGGGCTTAAGATCAGTTTTGTTGAAGAAAGAACTCCTCTTGGAACTCAAGCCAGGAAAGAACATATATGATGTCTCTAAGCAAGATAAGGCCACACAGGAAGATTACAGAGCTGCAGTTCTCATTTGCAGGAAGAGAACAGGAAAGGCCAAAGCTCAGCTAGAATTAAAACTGACCAGCAATGTTTCAGATAATAAAAAAGTATGTTAATAGTAAGAGGAGCTCAAAAGAAAATATTGGATTATTACTGGATGAAGCTGGTCACCTGAAAAATGGTGATAATGAAAAGGCAGAAAATGTCTTTCTTTGCCTCAGTCTTCAGTATTCACGATAGGCCTTGTCCTGTGGGTTGGTGGGTCATGACTGTGGAAGCAGCAACTTTCTGTGTTTGAACACTAAAACTGTAAGAAAGCTATTCTATCAGTTGATTGTTCTTAAATTTATCAGACCTGATGGGATTCATCCCAGAGTACTGTTGTTCTAGTCTATTCATCCTAATTCAAAACTGGTCCTATGAATGAATGAGTGAACAAAGGAGTAGAAACAAAGTTCCAAAAACAGCACACTAATTCCAAGATCTACTGTAGACTAACTGCATCTTTTTCTGCAAGGCTCTTGCCTTCTTATAATGTTTTATGGAATTATTCTCTTGTGTTCAAGGAGAAACCTCAGAAAGCTGAGGTTCTAGGTTGTTCACAACATAGGAAAATGTTTGTATTTCTTTATTGCTTCTGTTTATACCCAAATCATTGCTGTGATCAGATTAAGTACTGTTTGCCATTTGCAAGAGTGATATAATATTTATAGAAATAAAATTAAAATAGCTTTGATGCATGCACTCCAAAGTACTTGGAAAACTCTTCAGGTTGCTAATAATTCTTAATAAGGAAATTAATTCAGCAGCAATGTTGAATGTATATAAGCACTTAAATAATAACATTATGCTTTTTTTCACCATAGGAAATGTTAAAGGATGAAGTGCGTACATTAACTTACAGAAACTCAATGTATCACAATAAACATGTTTTTAAAGATAAGATTGTCCTTGATGTTGGAAGTGGCACAGGAATCCTCTCCATGTTTGCTGCAAAGGCAGGAGCCAAGAAGGTATATGGGGTAAGAAGACTTTCCCTCATATTCATAGTTTGTTTGCAATTTGTGCCTGAGAGGGAAACAAGCAAAATGGATTTACACTGATTTCTATTTCTTGCTTGTCTTGGTTTGTAATTCTCCCTTTCAAGCTTTGAGTTACAGAGTCTTCAGGGGAGGTCTGAAGCTTTCTCTGACATACAGTAGTATACGCTTTTAAAATCAAGAAATAGTGCTTGCTATTTTTGTGTGTGCTGGGGGAAGGGAGGGAAGGTGAATCTTTAGTTATCTGGTACATACCCATATTTCCAAGACAATTCACTGCCAGATAATTCAACCAGTAAAAGAAAAAATTACTTTTCACAGGTTTCTTGTTGTTTCTTTTGGATTTTTTTAGAGTTCAGGCATTTATAAAGCTCACTGAAGTGTCAGCTCACCCATGGACTGTTCAGCACTAGAGCTGAGAAGCCAGGAAAACTTAGCACTCAAAGGAATTTAGTTTTAATATTCTTCTCACATGAGCTACATCACCATGAACTTGTCACGTATCAAGCTACAGAGTATTTGTGCTGGAAAAGCAGAAATTTCAGAGATATGGAAGTGGAAATCACATTCAAATTCAAATTTAACTCTATGGTCCTTTTAGGAAATATTTCCACTGGAAACTGTGAGTGTTCCTATTAAAAAGCAAATGTTTGGCAGGAGTTATTACACAGAACTGAGTTGTTACCGTTCCTTCTCTAAAGTTAGATTTGATTTTTCAAATAGTGTGTTATGGGCACTGTTGACAAATGCAGAGTGTTGGTTTTCTGGCTACAGTGATACATTATTTTTCTCCCTTTTTCCCCTCTTCAGGTTCAAATTCATCCATAGTCCTATCTGTTTCTTCTAAGTCACTGTTTCTCTAAGTCACTGTTGGATGTTCTTCTTTGCTACTCAGCCAACTGCTAAAATCATCTGAGGGTCTCCAGGATGTGTAAATCATAGAATCACCGATTCAGAAATATTTAGTTTGGAAGCCCTCTGAAAGTCTCTTATCCAACCTCTGCTCAAAGCAGAGTTAAATATAAAGCTATATCAGGTTGCTCAAGTCCTTGTGCAGCTCAGTTTTGAGAACATCTAAGGATGGAGACTCTAAATTCTCTCTCAGCACTTATTCTTATTGCAACAGTTAGGGGAAATTTCCCTTGCCACAGATCATGACTGCTGCCTTTTTTCCTGCCAGTGTTCAGTTCTGAAAAATGTTTGACACTTTTTTCTCTGCAAGCATTTTTTAGATAGTTGAAGATAGCTTTTGGATGACCCCTCAGGTTTGCCTTCTAGAGAAGAAACAGAACTCGTCTCCTCAGTTGTTCTTTCTTCATGTGCTCCAAAACCCTAGCCATCATGGGAAGATAACACAGTAGATCCCATCTGGGGAGCTCCTGGAAGATGTATAAAGATATGATTGGCAGGCCTGTTCATGCTTGTCAGTGGGAAGTGGATGGAAAAATATATTCAATTGTCCATTGCATTTAGTCATATAAAATTCAGACTAATTTCAAGTCAGTTCTATTGAACATTCACACAAACAACATAGTATAGTTAATGAGTTAAACTGACACGAATACACATGGTAGATATTATCTAATTTAGATTAAAAAAAGCAGTGGTGAGGATCCAGCCCAGGGAAAAAAAGAAATATAGGGATATTTCCTTTATATATTATGTATTATATTAATAATATTTACAATCACAGTAGTGACTGTATAAAAAAAATACCTGGTAGGAGGAAATACAGCATTAAACTGATGTCTGAGAAGCATAATGAAAGTAGGAGTGAATATACACACAATGAACTAAACATAACTGTAGAAACTGAGGTTTTATTTATTGGAACCTACAGCTTTCACAAAATCCAAGTGCTTTATAAAATTGGACAAATTCAAGCTGGTTACTGAGTTGAAAGAGAACAGGGGAAAAGTCTGGCAAAGAATTTGTTTTCCTATTTCTTCACCTACAGAATTAAGTATATTCTTGTTCTGTGTTTTTTTTTTCTTTTTTCTTTTTTTTTTTAATAAAAATGTGCAGCAGTGTAAAGTGCAAGCCAAAATATAAATGAATAGCTTTGGCCACCTTAAGTTTATTTTCTGAAATGTATTTTCTTTTCTGGAAAATCTGAGATGTGTTTTTCAAGTTTTTTTTTGTTTTAATTTTTTTATTTTGCTTCTCTGGGAATTATGCTATTTTGTTTTAAACATGTAGTCGCTCATAAAATAGAATTTTTGATTTTATTGACCTTTTTTCTCTAGAAAGTTTGGAGAGCCAAACCCATTTTTTTTTCTTAAGAATCATCCAAAACAAGTCAAAAAACGAAATTGAAAATGCCAGACAGGAACACAGACAGAAAAACTGAATAAATAATAATGGTTGTAGGTATGGACAAGGCTTTTATCTATACATTGTAAGGCTATGTAGAAGGAAAGTGACTGCTCCTCTGAGGGTGTCTGGTCAAAGACCTTTTCCTATACAACAAGGGATAAAAAGAAGAAGAAGCAGTGATAGAGACCAAGTCTGATCACAAACAAACCTGGTCAGTAGGTTTGACTTATAACACCTGATTCCTAGGGGAAGTAGTACTGTGCACTGACACAGGCTTAAATCCCTGCAATTGGAAGAAGGCAAGATGGTTTCCAACCCTGAGGTGACGGACTGGAATGACACACAAGACAAGGGATACTGGACCTACCAGCAATTTTTACCCACGGCTGGAGGGTAGGATCGAATATACCCAGCGCCTGGACTAGTTTAACAGCTAGTTTTGCTTGCTGGAAGGACTTTTGTTCCATTCTCCACCAGTCCCATATTTGGCCTTTCTTCGAGAGTCAGTATAAAGTCCTCACCAGCTCTGCTAAGTGGGGTATAAAGGAATGACAGTATCTCAATACACCCAAAAACTCTAGCAGCTGCTTTCTGTGTGGTAGGGACTGGGAACACCTGAACCTTGTCTATTATTGCACTGGGTTGTACTTTGATCCTTCCTGATCAAACTACACCCAGGAATTTCACCAACAGGCCTGATCCTTGCACCTCTGTGGGTTTATAGCCCACCTTTTGTCTTGTAGATAGGTAGTGAATGAATTTACTGCCTTTCGTAATGCCTCCAGTGAGTCAGATGTCAGCATGAGATCATCAATATAGTGGTACAGTTTGATGTTACTAGGATTATTCCAATCTGCTAGGTCATGTACCACTAGGTTATGATAATATGTAGGTAAATGCACATGACCTGAAAGGATGGCAGGACCTGAAAGGTCCACTGCCTGCCTCTCCACGTGAATGCAAACTGATCTTACAATTATTCATGGATGGGAATACTGAAGAATGCATTTGCCAAATCTAGGACACAACGGTAGGTTTCTGTCTTCCTACTGAATGTATTCATCAGAGATGCAGTATTGGGTATGGCTGCATGAAAGTGTGGCATGACCTTATTCAATTCTCTGTAATCTACTGTCATTCTCCATGTGCTGTCTGACTTCCATACTGGCCATATAGGAGAATTACACAGGCTATGTGCAGGTCTTATGATTCCTACTTTTTCTAGTTCCTGCACCATTCTGGAGATTTCCTCTTGTCCTCCCGGGAGTCTGTTCTGATTTGTATTAGTAATACTGCACAGCTCTGGCAGGCAGATAGGCTCATGTTTCACATGGCCTCTTAATATCGCCTGTATCACCTGGATACTAATACATCTCTCTCTCAGTCTGAACTCTCCCACAGTCATCTGGAGAGTTAGACCCCATAATATGTGTATGTCTATTATTTATTCTGGGACTAGAGCAATAGATACCTTATACTCCCAGGATAGGAGACACCCAACTCGTAACTTCAACCATGTCTGGGTTACAGGGATGGTCTGCACCCGAACCCACCAATCATCAACCTATCTCCCTGAAATTTAGTCAGATCACCATAAGTAATTGAGGTTTCTGTGCCTGTGTCCACTAATGACATCACTCTTTGTATATTTGTCTGGCACCAAAAGACAGTCAATTCTACATAGGGCATCTGGTCCTGTCTGGGTGTCCTAATTGCAGGGGGGCTGACATCCCCCACAGTGCAAGTAGTTGCACAATCACCAATTCTTTTTTCTCATGTGGCTTGGGCATAGTGGCCCAAGTCACTTCAGGAGGCCTTTTCCTTTTTTTAGGAACTATAAAATCTTCTAGGTTCCATGTTCTTGTTAAAACATCTTCAGTAATTCTTACCCTGCTTTTCTGGGGGTGTTTTGAAATTTTTTATTTTCCTCCAGCTGCTTCCATAGCTGGAGGAGAACATGATTGAGCTGGTGATCAATTTTGCCAAATTAAACTCCAGCTTGGATTAAATCATTATATGTCTGTTTTGGGGATACCTGTATGAGTCCCAGTCGTGATGTCCATGGTGCAGGCCTCCTAGTTTTAGCTTTGGGGAGGACCTCAGCCCCTTCCAACATCCTAATATTGCACCTGGCCCTCATTTCCCCCCCGACTGGTCACCAACTGGGCAGCCTGTTGGACAATGACCTCTGAGGCCACCAAGGAATTTAGTATAGACACTAGTGTGCCATACTGGTGTGGAGGCACTTGTTTTAAGATGAGATCTTTCATCCCTATTGAAAACTAGGTCTGGACTTTCAAACACAGATTGCCTCCTTCATACTTAATGCTCTAATGTAAGTTTGGAGTTCTTCCACTGAAGTCTATAAACTGTATTTATAGGAATGAAACTTCTATTTGGCCACGAGATTCCACACATTAACCACTGGGTTCATGAATGATTTTCCTCATTGTGTTGGACCATAGCAAAAATCCTTTGCCCAAGGGCAGGGTGAGTAGTGATGGACACCAGCTTTGAAATTTCTGGCCCGTTCACTATGACACTCTTCACCCCCATATCCAACAGCCTGAGCAGCCATGCTGGCATGCTCATTTGTTTTTTGTCTAAAATGTTCTAGCAGATCCATTCAGCTCAGCATCCATGCACAGGCAAGCCATCATATTTAAGGTGGTGGGCAGGGGGCCATTCTGCAGGTAGAAACCCCACCAGTCTATCCTGGAATTTCTTTGTTTTTTGAGTTATGATTGGTCTTATCTCTAGAAGATCTGGGAATCCCAGGTCCTCTAGTTGAGCTTTTGTCTTATTAGTTTTCTTTTTGGATTCAACCAGGTTCCAAGGGTCCTGTTGATCTGGGTTCTTTACCTCCTCTAACGATATGGGTCTTACTTTTGGAGGAGAAATGACAGTTGAAGATGGGGCAGTTCCCCCTGTCAGAAGTGTAGTTTTGTTTTCCAGTTGTTTGATAGTAGCTTTTAAAAGCTTGTTTTCCCCCTTTAGTTCTTCCACAGAGGAATGATATGTGTTAATAGTTAGTAGTAGAAGACATGCTACAGTGAATGCTGCTACTACTCTATCCTCTGCTGTTAGAGAAAGTTTGATCCAATTTATTCAAGAACTCGGCCATCTTAGAAGGAGATTTGATATTGTCACTTATGGGTCCCCATTCTTCAATAATCCGAGCAGCACTCAGGGAAACACAGGAATCCCAGGAGTTCCTTCTTTGGGGTATTACGGGTCCTGGTGACCAGTCAACACATTATTCCTTTAAGATAATCCATCCTAAGTATGTATACTGCTGTCTCTCCTGCCTAGCTTGCTAAGAGCAATGTGATAGAAAGCGTAACAAAATGGCAAGGTAGGAAGGTCTTAAGTTACAGGGAGTGGGGATCTGGTTAGATATAACAGCAGAAGACACAGAAATAAAGGAAAAAAAATCTACTTACTTTCAGAAGGCCTCAGGTACACAGGGATCTAAGTTGCCAACCTTTAAATGAGGTCTGGGAAGGTAGGGATCCTGGCTCCACCCCTTCTGGTCACTCAGGTCCATTGCATGTTCCTGAGCTCCCCTGGGTTGTTCCTGCCTTCCTACCACATGCTCAATCACTGTTTCCAGCCACAACTTAGCATTTCTACTACATTGGTCATAGGAAAAGAAAAGTAGATACGGATGGTTTATAAATACAATTATTTCAATAGCTTCTTCTGTGTAAAATTTCTTTATTCTTTTTTAATACATGCATTGGGATAGAATTTAGCAATTAAAAGCAGTTGTTTTGGAAACAGACCATTATTTCCATGGTTTGAATTTTAACATTACTCACAAAGCTTGAATCTATTTTATTTTAAAATATGTGAGGAAATATACCATCATGCTATTTGATTCCCTTCAGGAGATGTTTCTGAATGAAGGGTAATATCTGAGGTAGTGAAAATAAATTGTACATTATGATTATATATTAAGTAAACTTGTAGTTAGGATCTCTTTTTTTCCACATTTTAACAGTTTTAAAAACAATCCTTTCTATATGAGCCAGTTTAACTTATGCACAGACTTCAGTTTAAATATTAAGACATAATTGATCATGATATTGAACACAGAGGTTTGATTTACTCTTCATCAGTCACTGAATGTTTTGTACAGGCTCTGCTGATTTCAGTAGATTTTGTATATATTCATATATCTGATGTCAGTAACACCTAATTACCCTTCCTCTTTTCTTCTTTTTTTTCTAGATTGAATGTTCAAGTATATCTGACTACTCTGAAAAAATTATCAAGGCCAACCACTTGGACAATAGTAAGGCATATTATAAAATATACTTTTTTTCAGGAGAAATAAGAGTGTTTTTTTACTTTTCCTAGTTTATTTATATTGTGTGGTCTATATGTAAATTATAAATTTGCATTATTTAGTTATATAAACACAAAACTAATACAAGTGCTCATTGTAGACACTAGAGCAACTTCTCACAGGGGGAATTACTTCTACCCTTAATTCCAGGCTCACAGACAACAGAAGTAACAGATGGCAGTTTGATTTAGCAAAGCAGTGAGAAGGTCGCATAGTAGAGCTGAACAAGCAACAGAATTCCCCTTTCAAATGAATTCTGCCATTTCAGTTCTACCTTAACATCTTAAATAGAATCAACACACATACACATGTGTACACTCATAAATTAAAATTGAAATGATATTCTGAGCAAAAAGTATTCCAAATCAATACTGATTTATTACTGTTTCTTCTTACTTTCTACCTCACAAAAATGTATTAAAAAAACCCCACATACTGAAATACACATGCACACCAATCATAATATTTAATTCTCAGAATAGCAGTGTCACTGGGAACTCTTCTTTCCTGAACAGAAACTGTAAAATTTCCAAAGATGTGGAAATACTTCAATTTAAATATATAGATATTAAAAAGTTCCCCCAACCTATCAAGAACTAAACAACAATGAAAAATCTCCAGCTAGTTCTATTTCTTGTTTTCAGTCCTCCACATCACAGCACAAAATATCTCTTTTTGTAACCTGAAGAAATCAGGCTTTTTTAACTGAAGCTGTGAAACAGTTCTTGTTTAAAGGTGCTCTTTTAGATAGGTTGAATTTGCTGCAGAGCGACACAGGTCACATGTAGTTGGATTGTATCATTTTCCTTTTCTCTTAGCTGTGTCTGACCTGGTGCTATGCAAGCACAAATTCAGGACTAGTTTTCTGTTCTGTTTTAGATCTGCCTTAATTTTTATTGCTGTCACTGGCAGCTTCTATACAATGGTAGATGTTTGGGAAGAGAGTTTCTCATATCACATGTGTATTCAAATGATGCTGAGGAAGAAAAAAAATGCACCAAAAAAAACCAGAAAGAACAGTGACATGGATTGTAATAGTCAGCCAGTGTATTTGGCTGCTAGTTCACAAAAAGAAGGAAGTGAAGGTCCAGAAAATGCTCTCCTCCGCAAGATGGAGAAGGTACTGAAACAATGTCAACACCACAGCTTGCTTAGCCCACACCCTTGGTGCAGAGCAGATGGGTTCCTAGAAAGACATTTCACAAAGTAGTTACACACTAGCCTACCATAAATTCATTTGTGTTTGTTTGGATTTCCAACACCAGAAATTGCATGTTAAGGGACACTATAACAGAATAAGTAGGTAGTTTCAGAAGTTAACAGTGAAAGTTTTAAATTGTCAACAATTCAGATAGAATTGTCAATATCTTGGAAGAATTGGCCTTTTTATACGCATGAACATATATATTCATAAAACAATCCTGTTTTGCTTATTTTCTACAATAATTGTGCATACATTAAAATAATCAGTTTTGAAAATAAAAAAAAAAACAAACCCAAAAGTTTCTTGATGCTTGGAGCAAGAGCCTAGGGCGAGTCCATTATGAAAACCAATGGAATGTTAGAAAATCTAACCTACAGTACAACTGACTAATCAAATCTCCTCCGCACTTCAGTCATTTGTCTTTGACTTAAGAATATTTAAGAATACTTAAGAATTTTTAAATTTATTTCTGAAGAACGTATTTTCCTCTGTGGGAAAAGCATAACTGAAAAATGCTTCAGTTTAGAGGCAGACGCACCTGAGATTTGGTGATAGATGCAGACCTAACATAATTTGTGGCTCTGTAGTTCTCCCTTATAAATAATTAGGCTTGATTCTCTGTGGACTGGATAGACATCCCAAGAATCATCATATTTGTCAGTCAGACTGAAACTGCTATTAAAAAAAATTAATCTCTCTTTGCTGAAGTAACTCCTTCTATATAGTTCAAAGTTGTAAGTCTGCAATAAAATGACACCTAAGGTATCTATACTGAAAGGAAGAAGTCCCCCATCTCGTTTCCTTTCCTTCCTACTCTTATTTCTGGCTTACCTTGCTCTAGCACTGTCATCTAGTAGGCCACTCCATTGTCAGATTCATTTCACTACCTGGTGAGTTCAAATGGCTTCAAGAAGGATCCAGTGTGCTCCAGAGGTTAGTCTTCTCTGTACTTTTTCTAGGGACAAATTTTCATTTAAATAGGAACAAGTCCTTGAAAAATGAGACTGCTCTGCTGTGGCAGGAGACTGGCTGATTTACAGTTTACACTGACATACATTTACATTTAATTTAATGTGAGCAGGTACTGAGTCAAAGGATCTTATTGCCTATGGCAATTTTTCCTTTTTTTCACCTAATTGTCTATTAATATGCAGAGTAATTAAAAAGGGCTAAGCTAACCCTACTGTTTCAAGAATAGATGTAATACAGCTGGGGACAGCACAGTTTGTTCTCACATGTTGCCTTATAAAAATGTTTCATCAAAGTAAAGGGAGGTGGGAGGAACTATTCATACTGTGGCTGTTCTTGGTATAAACAGATGGCTTCAAAGTCTGCAGATGTGTCACACTGGCAGCTGTTAACAGTGCTAATATTCACTCCAAAATAGTTGTGGCAGTGAATGTTCTCAGGAAAAAAAGTGAACTAAAAAGAATTCAATTCATGGCAGGAGCATATAAACATGAAGAGTCTGTAACATATTAACCAATCAACTATTGACCTGCAAAAACTGCAAAAGGAAGGAGTTTAACAAACGGAAATAAGGAGGAAACTGTATTCTCATCCAGTCTGGTTCCTCTCACCAGTTCATGCTTCATGTTATCTGTTTGAATGAGAACTTCCGAACTTCGTAGAGGGCCAATCTGTTTTTGTTTACTATGAAAATATAGTAGCCATATCTGGCTAGGGTACAACTAATACTGCATGTATTTTGGAAAAATAGAACCTCATTTTTCCTGGGCTAAGTTCTAAAAATTGCTAAACAGCTTACGTAGTTATAGCTAAATAAAAGTGCCTTACTTATCCTCATGCTAAATGTTGGCCACTTTCAACAATGAAGCTTACCACCAATAAAAACTGCCAGACATTAAGAGTTATACAGTCATGCTGTCCATTATTACATGAAAGTAGAATTTTCCCTAGTCTTCCTGAATTTGAAGTGCATCTTTTACCTTCTCAAGGTAACAAACTTACAAAATACAAAAACACCAGACTTTGCCTCCTGCAACGAAGAATAGCAGACAAAGACAAGCTAAAAAATGTTTTTCTAAAGAATTTAGACTGTGTTTGAAAATAGAAGATACATGAAAAAATTTCAAGAATGATTGGAAAATAGTGTAATCCCAACAGGAAATTGTTTGTTACAACTGAACTACGTATGGACCAGTATTTAGTTTTCCTTTAAGTAAAATATCTACTCTAATATAAACTAGTTCTATTATTTTCTTGTTGATCTGCTTTTGCAGTGAACCATACCCACTCTGCGGTAAGTACTTTAACACATTGCCATTAATGTAATGAGTTGTATCACTGAAGATCTGGTGTTCTGTTGAATATATTCTTTCAACTCTTTTGAAGTCCTTGAAACTCATACGCTAACAAAATATCTGACAATATCTGACAATAATTTTTTCTAGGAGTCCCTTTAGATAACTGTGAAAAGCCATCCAATCTAAACTAGAGAGAAGATTCAGACTAAGAACACCAATATATTATAAAATATTCAATTATGAGGCAAAAAGGAATGATAAATGATTTTTCATGACAGAACTGTGTTGGTACAACTTTCCTTGTTTGCATACAGTCAGGCTGGATTTGACTTTCTCAGCTGAGTCAGTTTCCCATGATTCACGCAATGTCTCAGTTTTCTCGGTGTAAAGCCAGAATAATATTTGAAAAGCAGATGAGGATTACATTTTAGCTCCATAAATCTCTAATATCTCAATAATGAGATCACACGTGTAATTCTACAAGAATGTTTAAATATTCTAAGTGGATTCTTTGCACTACTTTGTTAATAATCTAGAAAACTAAATTCATTAGAGCATGAAAAATGAGATCATGCAGGTAAGCAGGGTAAGATCATTTTTCTTTTGGTTTTTATATATGTGCTTTATTAGTTTGGTGGTAGTTTTTTCCTTTTATAGTGATGCTAAAAGTTATGTTTATTGCACTTACTGCAGAAAGTTTTAAAATATTGTAAAGGTTGTCTGAGTCTCATGAGATCATTCCTAATCTGCAGGCGGTCAAGAAAAGAATGATATTGAAAAGGTCAACCTGACATTCACTAGCAAGGAAGTCAGGTGTTTTATTACGTGAAATATATTTCTTTGGATTCTTTTTTTTCAGTAATCACAATATTTAAAGGTAAAGTGGAAGAAGTTGAATTACCTGTGGATAAAGTAGACATCATTATCAGCGAGTGGATGGGTTATTGTCTTTTCTATGAGTCAATGTTAAACACAGTCATCTTCGCACGAGATAAATGGCTGGTAGGTGCCCTGCATGTCATGCTCCTCTCTGAAACAAACAACACTTATTTTCTGACTACAAGACTTCCTCTCCTCTCCTACTGTCCTCATAACAAGAGACAGTTACATGTCCAATACAATTTCATAGGCTTTAATGGAAAAAATAACAAAAAGATTCTCAGTAAAAGAGATTTGGTTTTGATTGACTGCCGGTGAAATTCATATAGACACTCTCTAATAGCATTGCTACAGGCTGCAAGATTTGCTGAGATTAAAGCTGATGTGACAATCTGAAGTAAAACAGAAAAGGCATGCAAGAGGTGCTTGTCTTGTTTTTTGTATGTGCAGTTCAAAATGTGATGTCTTTGTCAGGTGAATAGATTACGAGATCCATTTCCCCACAATTCGTCAACAGAAACCAGGAGGGCTAATGTTTCCAGACCGAGCTGCTTTGTACGTGGTAGCAATTGAAGACAGACAGTACAAGGACTTCAAAATTCACTGTGAGTACATGCCTAACAATAACCCTTTTCTATTGTTACTTACCTAAAATATTTGACTTATAGTGGCCTGCTGTAATCTCCTCATTGACAACATTTTGTGAATGCCATGAGTTCATACTAGCCAGGGCAGAATTCCAATATAAACAAAAACTAAGAAAATTCTAGTCTGATGAAAAATTAAATAAACTTTCAATAATTTAACGTGTGCAAAGGACAGACACATGAACAATACAATGTTTACAGCTATATTGATAACAATACATCTATTTTAAAATGTGTATTTTAGGAGATTTGGTTTCATTGTTGATTTGGTAAATAACATCCCACATAACTGTCATTAAAATTAGGATCACAGAATGGCCTGAGTTCAAAGGATCCTTAAATATCATCTAGTACTAACTCCCCTGCTATGGAAAGGGATGCTTACTCTAGATTACACTGCTTAAAAATTCATCCAACTTAGCCTTTAACACTTCCAGGAATGGGGCATCTATAAATACGACTTCTCTGGGCAATGTCTTCCAATGCCTCATCACAGTCATAGTGGGCTTTTTAACATCTAAGCTAAATCTGCCCCCTTTTCTTTAAAATCATAACCCACTTGGTAGTGAACACTACCAAAAAGAGAATTCTTGTCATTTGGGTGCTGTTTTTGTTGTTTGTTTTGTGGTTGTTTTTTTTTTAATAAAAATAACAACAGAAAAAGTTAACTTGATGCATTTGAATTGTAAAGGTTGAGAAATAAGTGTCGAAATTACATCTCACTAATAACTTGTCAGGGAGAAAAAACATGTAATACTTTTCAAAACACTTAATATGAGCATTTTTAAATGAAAAACAAGGATAAGAATTTTCCATTTACTTTAATGTGAAAAAGACCAAAGTTTTTTTGCTTTTACTTCATGGATGCATAAAATTGATGTGGCATTTACATTTAATTTTTTCGCCTTAGGTTTCATTGAATAACTCATGCTTTAATTGACCTGTAGATGTTATCTTCTTCAGCCTCCTACTCAAAGCACGCTAAATTTCAAAATTAAATCAGATCATACAGTCCAGCAGAGTTCAGAGATGGGGATTCCTTATTTTCTCTAAGCTGTTGTGTTAATGCTGAAGCACCTTCAAGAGTAAATGTGTTTATGAACATTCAGCCAGAATTTTCCATTCTGGAATTTGCATCCATTGTCTCTTGTCACCTCAAACACAGTTTTCCTGGAAATACCTCATATCTGAGTATGTGCTTCACTTTTATCACCACTGTGTCGTAATCCTACTTCATGTTCAACTTATAGTCCCCCAGATCTCCCAAGTTTTGGATTTATTTGGTCATAATAGTTTTGATGAAAGGAATAAATTCTACATTGCTTTTTTTTTTCCCACTTTTTTTTTTTTTCTTTTTGACTCTTATTTATTTACTTTTTAGAGTCTGTCGATTTCACTTATAGGCATTTTCTGTTGTAGAAGGGAGGGGGGAGAGAGAGGGGGAAACAACAAAAATTCCTAAGCAGCTTTGTCAATTAAAGATATACACAGAAGTTTCAGCAAAATTTATTGGTCCAGTCTGCCTACAGATGAAAACGCCTAATTCCTCCTTTTCTTCTAAAATTACTCTCAGAAAAAGAAGTTGAGTGTTTCCCTAATCAAATTCAGTTTCAATACATAGAACTGCAATGCATATGCCAGAGTCATCATGGGTCAAAAGCAATCCCAGTGCAGTAAGGCAGTGAAAAAAATGTTCCTGTAAGTGTCAGGTAAAATTTTGTCAACTCCTCAAGCACTGCCTAGGCTTTTCTCCTCTCTTTTGTGGTGACCTTAACGGTTAAATTCATTACAAAATTTACAGATTCAGAGGGATGCATGTGGCATCCATTCTGTAGAAGATTCAAAGACATTTTGGGCTAAAAACTCCTTTATTGCACTTTTCTTTTGAACTCCTTCCTTTCTAGGCTTTGAGTTTTATTCTTTTCTCAGAAAATACACCTGGATTTAACTTTTTTTTTTTATTTATTTATACTTTGAAAATCTTCAGGTTTTATTTTCTCTTCTAAAATGTTGTTTTTCTTTAACACACTTTCTTTTCTGAATTCAGCTGATTCCCCTCACTTTTTATACCTCCAATGTTTACTCTGTAATTTCTTAGTTATTTCCATCTCACTCATAGCTGCACTGCCATCTTGTCTCTTTTCAGTTTGTAACTCCTTGATGGTATCTTCTTACATTTCAGTTTTCCTCTTTTTTCTCTCTTAAGATGGGGGAGAAAGTCTTGCCTTCATGTGAGCTGGAGGGCTGAGCTTTTCAAAGTACGCTCAGAAGCCATCAAATGAAGTAATAAGATATAAGACTTCAAACAACTCCTGATGTCTCAAACTTGTAATGCCACAGAGGACTACTATAGTCAATTAGTCTTATTTCCTGCAAAATGTAAAATATATACTTTTATCTCTTTACTCCTTTGACAGGTTTCTAACATAGACTGAAGTATGCACTCAACGACATTTCATGTAGGCTGAAGTACATCAAAAGAATTTTTTTCCTCAAGGTTTCCTAGGTAATCTTGTCTGAGTAAACGTATAAAAAAATCTGGCTTCTCAAAATAAAATCTGAAGTTCCTTTATTCATAATCTATTTGGAACACCAGTAGCACAAATGCTATGTTCTGAGGAGGAAGAAGAAAAAAACAACAATGTATTTGACACTTGTCCAAATAGTATATGTATAATTTTTAAATATTCCCTGAATTTTTCTAGCCAGCCTTCTACTCAACACAGGCTGTAATGCTCAACAAGTTTATGATGTGGTTTTTAGACTTTCAAATAGACTGCTGAATGAAACTTGATTCACGTGATTAATAAGAATATTTCATGTTTTTTGAAGTTTTCATTTTGTGAATCAACCTTAAAAGCAGAGCCAGTTTACTTTTCCCTATGTTACTATTAATTCAAGGAAAAAACAAAAACACTCAGCAAAAGGCATTTGTTGGTACAGTCAGAAGTTTAAATGCTGGAGATCAGCATAGATTTAAAATAGTTTAGGGGAAGGATATTTTGTTTTTTGTCATGATGTAAATGCAGATTAAATCTTGAATCTCCCAAATGCTGAAACACACATGAAATTCTACTCCTGTCAGTAATTTGCTTCCTAAAGAGCATATGTAAAACCAGCTGATTGAATAACAACCTGAAAATTAATGAAATACTATCCCAAATGAATAGGAAAGGATAAAATACTCTTGAAGGCCATTTCCAGGTCTTGGCTTGACATGTTATATGATTTTGAGCAATAATCCCAGATATCTAGAACTCCGAACAATCATCAAGTCTCATATAACACAGTTTAGGGTGGAGGCATCCAAAAACACAGGCCACTTGTTAAAAGATGTACACCAATGTTTATTTTGCCACAACTGCATTATCTATAAAATAGCAGCAATGGCATAGACAACTGTGGCACTCAGCAAAGAGTTAATGAGAACAAAATCAGCTGATCATAGAAATATTATCAAAGGAAATATGCTTTGAGAAGCAAAAAATATTTATATTATTACTGCTGATTTTTGACGCATCCATTTGCATTGACAGGGTGGGAGAATGTGTACGGCTTTGACATGACCTGTATTAGGGATGTTGCCATGAAGGAGCCTTTGGTGGACATAGTAGATCCAAAGCAAGTGGTGACCAATGCCTGTTTAATAAAGGTTTGGTAATTCCAAATGTATCTAACTATGAATGTTTACATCTAACTGTAGGATTCTTTGGAGACCTGCTGCTTTTGCTTTACTAATATCTCTGTATGCTTCTAACTAGCTAGAGAAGCCATCATCGTAGAATACTATCACAATAAGACAGAAATTTTTAGAAAGTTTTAAATTAGTTCAAATTAGTTTAAAAATAGTTTAAATTGGTATGTTGCACATGCTCAGCTGTCAGCTAAATTAAGCAATACGTATTATGGAGTGCCTCAAAGTGAGATGCTCCTTGTGACTCCACTCAATGGACTACTTCTATAAATGATTGTCAAACTGTAACTTAAACTCTTAGAATTATACATGTGCAAATACTGGATAGAGACATGATGTATTAAATATGAATTCTAATCGCCTTACTTTCTTGTAAACAGAGGCTGAAAATTACCAATGGCAAGCTGCTGACTCTGATGAAATAATTCTAGTTTATTCCAGACAATGAAATCAGAATTGGAACCTAATTTTTGTGTATATTCCTAATTCTTAGCCTTGTCCAGAACATTGAGGTGTGCTCTCTCAGTCCCAACTCTTGCAGACAGAGGTTAATTTGTGCCCTCTTTTACATAAAAGACAGAATGGTCACAAAACCAGGTTAGGAGTCTGTGGCTACAGGAACACATGAAAACTCTAAAATTCCTCTCATGTGCAGGAATCCTCCATGTGTGGGACTACTCACATGAATAAAGCTTTCTGCTTCAGTAGCAGTAATGGAATCAGGTTGATGAAGACAAAAGTTTGCTCATTTATCGCAAAGACTCAGTTCCTTTTCATTCCCTGGTTAACTATGACCATTATTTAGTCATTTTTCCATTAAGCTATTTAAAATGAAATGTGGTAAATCACAACTTTTCTACTTATTTTATTCAAAGCATTTATCCCCTGAACTGTTAGTGAACTGTGTAGTTTAATAGAAGAATATATACTTGACAGAATAAGAGGATCAGCAAAATAGGGATCAGGCCAGATTCAAAAATACACTAATTAACCCCCTAAAAAGTTTAATATCCTACATACTAATAAAAAAATAAATTTAAAAAGCAAGTTTCTCTTCTTAAAATACCCTTCAAAAGTGAAACAATTTTACCCAGCACATCAACATTTTTGAAACATTTCCACTGACTTCTTTAATTAAAGTATTTCCTAGTGTTTTTTAACCACTTTACCTTCAAGAGCCAACACAGCTCAGAGAAAAGCTACATACACATTTATGGGCTTCATCCATTGGACTTTGTTCACAGTTTCCCCATAGTGATATAAAAAGCCACCAAAAATTACAGAAACCTGTAGTTGTCATCCACCAAACCAGTTCAGCTTGTCAAAGTAAATTTTGCTGTCTGCTTCAGCATACTTCAGAAATTCTTATTCCTGTTATACTTTTTAATTTTTTTTTTTAATTTTTTTTTTGAGAGGGAGGACTGTAGGGGTGGAGCTGGCTGTTTGAAGGCTATCCCAGCTCTAAATGACCACTTATAAGCAAGGATCCTTATAGTTGTGATACTAGGTAGATATTTCTAAACTTTCTAAGGGGGGAGATACATATAATGGAAACAATAATATTCCCTTGGAAGGAAGAGGGTATTGTCTATATTTAATCAATATGAACATAAAATTGTTTTATCAAGTACTGCTTATACTAAATCAGAGTGTTTTACCATTGATGTTATCTGATTAATCAAGGACAATTGTTCTCCTTGTAAAATCGGCAAGAGAACTGTTCAGCTTTTTCTTAGGTAGCCATATAAGGATAAGAAGAGTAAGGGGAGCGCGCTCTCTAAACAACCACTAAAGGTCCAGGACCCCCAGGACCCCCCTAAAGGACCCCCAGACGATCCTGTGGAAGTGCAGAGTCAGGAAATTAGCCAAAAGGGATTTTTTTTTCAGGATTGCTTTACCTTATGAATATGTAGGTAGTAGATGTTTCAACTGTGTTGGATAGGTGGAATATTTGGGAATTTAATGTACAAACATAGTGAAGAAACTTGCATTATTGTGCTTCCACTGGCACCTAGGCCTAAATAAAAAAGCGATATCTCTCCTGATTGTGTAGGAATTGGTTCACTGCACACTGGGTAAAAAATCCGCTTTTCAGACAAAAGCTGTAGTGAGTCATGGTTACATAGGAACGTAATAGAATCATTTTCATTACAGTTAAATTATTTTTGAATGTTTCAAATAGATAGATAGACCAAAACAATAACTTGCTTAAATCATCTCACCATAAGTTTTCAGTTTATCAGAAATATATGATATGTAGAAAGAGCCACAGAGAGTCCAGTAACTGAAATATGGTTGTATTTTCAATGTTTATTTTCACACAGTTCTATCAGGCTATAAAGTATAATTACCAAAAGATCCCTCTATTCTTCATGGACATTCTAATTTCTGCTCTCCATTACTGAAGAGTAAGTCTGAAGTAATGCTGGTGAGATCAATGATATGATGCATAGTCAACACTGATGCAGTAGAGGAATTTTGGATTTCTGCCTACAAAAAGTTTATGGATAGCATGGATGATTTTGTTGTTGAAACTGATTTTCCTAATAACAGAAATCAAAGTATTTTGAGATCTCCTGCTAAATATGCCCTGACAAAGATAGTCAAGCTTGAGACACTTATGAGAATATCAGCAAATAAATGAATAGGAAAGATTTTCCATGGCACTGGAATGTAATTGATAATATTTATATAAATATGACTTAGTATCATCCCTATAATAAGTATCAGTCCTCGAAGCACCCCTGATAAAAGCAGTACGTAGCTGAGAAAATTAGATCAATAAAAAAAAAGCCTTGAGTGTGATTTAAATATCAATAGAAATAAGCAATCTTGTAGATTCATCTTTGCTCCAATCAAGCCCTAGAACAATTTACAGAATTTGCTTTTGTATAGTTGAAGGGTAATATCTCTGTGCCTGCTAATTAGAAACCTTTGTCTGACACAAGATTAGAAAACATTATCAGCAAAAAGCAGCCCCCTGTAATGACTCAAATGTTTTGACTGCTTAACATGATGTAGTCACAGAATATTCCCTCCCAGAAATGCTCAAACAAATCAGAAGTTTATTTTTATTTAAAAACAAAACAAAACAAAACAAAAAAAAAAAAAAAAAACCAAAAAACTACCATCTTTCCTTATGCTGACTGTACCAGAGAGGAAAGATCTTAAAACTGGGTTACATATCTCCATTTCGACATCCATTGTACCTATATTTGTCAAAGTATCATTTTACCATAATTTCCTCCAGCTCCCGTCACTCCTCCCTCCCATTCCCAAGGACACGCTCTCTTCTATGACTGGCCTCTCTTATCATGTAGTCAACTCAGTCAGGTAACTGGATCATTTGCTGATGATTTAATATATTCAAATGTACCATGAATTTCTTACAGCATAAATGATTGCCAGTTGTTGGTTGTTGATCATTAAATAAAATGCTTAAGTACATCACCTTAACAATTACCTTAGTCACAGACATCTGAATCTAAATAGTTACTTCATTCTCTTCAAAACAGGAAGTAGATATTTATACAGTGAAGATTGAAGAACTGGCATTTACTTCAGCATTCTGCCTCCAAATTCAGCGTAATGATTATGTTCATGCACTGGTCACCTATTTTAATATTGAATTTACAAAGTGCCACAAGAAGATGGGATTTTCTACAGGTAATCTGTACTTTTGTTCCATTTCTATTTCAAGCTGTTTGTCAGTACTACTGGTCAGATGGTACATGAGGGTTTACCATAACAATAAGTTTTCATTTCAGTGATAAAAACTATCATCACCTTGAAGGAAGCGATCAGGATGGAGAAAGGACAATTGTAGGAATTCTGCAAAAGCAGTGGCAGTATTTCACAATAGCTACCAATCTTGCAGCTCAGAAAGAATTATAATCCTGGAGTTCGTGCTCATTAGCAGTTATATCTTAATCCTCTATCATGTTTCTTGTAGGAAACAAGAAACAAGGGATTGTTGCCTCAGTGAGAAATAGCAGCTCTGGGTCCCAGCTTCCATGAAATCAAAAAAGGTTTCTTGCTTGTCTCAGAATCTAGAACAAAAATATCAGTTTTTCAGCAACATAACCACACACATATTGCTTATGTAAATTGGCTCAATCAACCCATACATGAAACTCTAACTTCCCCAGGTGAGCAGATAGTTAAAGTAACAATTCCATTCCTGTGAGGAATGGTTTGCCAGAGTGAGTAAACCAGTGTTGCAAGAAATGTAAAAATCTTGTAACTGCTTTAATGACGAGAACAATAAACAATAGTTGCTGGTTGTTACTGGCACCATTGGTGTAAATGGAATCCAATGTAAGTTAAAAGTTTTTAGAAATATTTTCTTTTTTTCCCTTTACAGGAGCTTTCAGCTCTTCACTGAGAGTCAAAACTTATGTTTTATTCTTCTAGAATAACCATATGGAAGATATTATTTGGTACCTCATATTCTTATATTTTTTTCATCAAACATATTTCCCTGGTCATTCTATAAAGTCATTACACTGCAGTATTTCTCACACTGTGACAGGTATCAGTGCCCAAATACAGGCAAAAGTTAGCAGTGAAAATTCACTAGGGACTGCTTGAACTTCTGTATTTAAATCAAGGATAAAAACAAATACGCAAAACAGAAAAATTAAAATTGCCGAAGAGAAACAACAACTAAAACAAACAGTCTCATTCAATTAAAAGTTTAGAGGTATAGTGTATGCAGAATTAAACAAAGTAATTCCTGATCAGCCAGCCCTACACAATAGGAAGAAGTCTGTGAAATAAGTATCCAAATAGACCAATGCCTAAGGCAGAATAAAAAATAAAATAATAATAATATCTTTTTCCCACACTAGAGTAATACATTAACAAGCAAAAGGGAAACGTTGGATACATCATTCAAAAATACGCTCGAAATAGTCATTCAAAAAGGAGTTCTGTCACAAGCAGGTGCTGATTGCAGCTTTATGTAGGTGTTGTCAGAGTGGCATTGAACTTCTCTCTTTCTAACTGCCCTGAAGTTTGGGTCCAACCATATGCAATATCAATTATATTCTCCTATGCTGAAATAAGATAAAAGGCAGTTCTATTTTAGGACAAGATCACCTTTCTTTGGAGGTAGTAAATTCTTTCAATTAAACTAGACAACGATTTAGCATTGTCATCTCTGAGATTAACTTCATTTCTGCAATATAGTATTCTAAGAACAGGCGAGAGTTCTAAATTTTGGATAATCTGTTTCAGGTCTCTCTAACTTGAAAAGGCAAGCATTTCTGAACAGCAAGTAGGGTAATACTGGAAATTTTGAAGAATGATTGCAAAGTGTGTGCTGCACTCCTCAGGATTTATAGTATTTTTGTTCTCTTCCAAATATAATGAGCAGCAATGGGAAAAAAATCTAAATACAAAATAGTTGAATAGTGTGTGCTCAGTCCTGAAGACAAATATAAAATGAAGACAAGCCAAAGTGAGCATTCATTTCTAATAAAATTAATTAATTAAAATACTTGTGGAAAGGAACCCCAGATTTAACTAAGACTAGCACTTGGCAAAATTTATCGTTTAGCTCTAAACTGAAAGGGCATCAAAGTGATTCTACTAAGTGAGACTAGGAATTCATTTAAACCAGTATCCATCTCTGTCAATCATCCATAGCATATGCTGTTAAAAAAAAAAAAAAAAAGTAAGAACAGTTTCAAATGCCCTTTCCCCAGACATGTTGTTCTCCTGAAAATCTGTTTTGTACTCTTTCAGTATCATGAATCAAAGGTTTCTTCTGTGTGGCTAGCATTTTATGCACGTTTCTTTGTGATTTTCTGTTTTTGAATTAATCTATATTTCTGACATTCAAATAACTTAGTGTTAAAGATTTTCCCAGCTTGAATGTGTTCCTAAGTTAATAGGAATCCATAAAGGAAGTGCCTGTCATGCTCACTAACATTCTTCATGGAATCCCTCTTGCTGAGTGTAATCACATCTGACATATTCTAGTAAAACTTAGATGACAACCCACTACCAGTTAATAGAATTGTGTTGCTATGATTGTCCCGCTTAAGCTCAACTGGTAATATTGTATATGAGTTAAAAGTATTCTAAGCCTTTTTTCAATCATTTGCAAGTCTTAATTTGATTTATAAGACAAAGACCAAATTTCTTTAAATAATGCCCATATATGTTTTCTAGCACCTGATGCTCCCTATACTCACTGGAAGCAAACTGTCTTCTACTTAGAGGACTATTTAACTGTGAGACGAGGAGAAGAAATCTATGGGACAATATCCATGAAACCAAATGCAAAAAATGTGGTAAGTCAGCATCACTGCTTCTAATTCTATATTGATTACAAATGATAATCAGCAGTAAATAAAATGTGTATAAGTAAAACAATGAGTATGCTAAAAATACTAAATTTGTATATTTTAGTAAAATCTGTATTCATAGCTTCACCAAAGCTCGTGACGGCAATGATAATGTAGCGCTTACATTACAGAAATCAGCTTGCAAACCAGCTAGCAATGGAAGGAAGAAAGTCCAGCTACATCACCAAGTCAGCTGCCCTCTGAAATAATCTAGACTCATATTTTGTGAAAAAAAGAAGGCAAGGGTCTCTTCATACTGTCACTAAAATCAGAAATAAGAGCCCCCTGCCAGTACAGAATGATCAAGAGTAAATTCTATACTTAGAGCCACATTTTCCACTCAGCATCCAAGAATTCACCTTTCAGGAAATTAAGTAACAGATTTCAGTTGAACTTCTGTATGAACTCACTATTCAAACTCACTGTGGTTATTTCAAAATTGTGGCTATCTGTAGAAAGTACTGCTGTTTTATTCAAGACCAAAGCCAAAACTTGATGGATATCACTCTGTGATGACCAAGAACTTCTTCAATTTGTCTGCTGTGGGCTGATGTCATGAATTAGGACTTCTTTTAGCTTATAAGGAGACTATGGGACATAGTCTGATGGACAACCCCTGCCTGTATAGAAAAGCAAGATATGAGAAGTATCGCTTCCGTGAGAAACAGTGGTACAATTTTCTGCCAAAACCCTTTAGTGAAATCTCCTTGCTTTTTATTACTACAATTATCACATACAGCCATTAATGTAGCATGATAATAATCCATTCATGCTGTTATTGTAATTGTTGGAATATTGTATTCATTGACTGCAGTGAATCTTAAAAATTCATCACCTTGTTTTATTGCATTATTTGTCCTATTTTTATACCAAAACTAAATTGTATATAGTTTTCATAAAAGTATTGATATATGGGAAGAATTAAACACAAGCCTAGCATTAAAACAATCACTTTCACTTCTGAAACTTACTCCTTGCTGTGAGAATACAGGAGAACAGTGTGATTCTCACTTTAATGTTGTCTTCAGGGGGAATGGAAACATTTTCTTTTGTATTGAATGCATCAGTTCATTGTCTTCTCTTGAGGGAAAAATAAAATTCAAATTTGTTCGCACAACACCTTATCGCAGGTGGTAAAATTAAAATCTTCTTATTAGTCTGTCTTACGATAACTATCTCAGTACTCTTAGATTAAAAATGGTTTCTTAGCACTTTGTTCTTCTGAAATATGAAGTCTTCCAAAAGCCTGTAGGGAGGCACTTTCATCATTTTGTGAGACTACGTAGTGCCTCTTTCCAAAAAACAAAGAATTATAAGAAAAAGAATGACTAAGGGCTAGTCTATAATGGGAAGTTTGCCCAATCTGTTCTGGAATAACTGGTAGCTTGAAGGCCCTTTACTCAATGGGATATGCTTTTAAAAAAATTATTATAGAATACTTATGATAGCACAGCATTTCAGAAACCTTCTAATTGTAATCAGGACAGTAAAGCAGTCTTGAGAAGAATACAATATACCCTAAACAAAGATTGCATGAAGACATTATACTTCTTACATCCTGCTTTTCAGTGCTAGTGACATTTCAAAATCAATGAACTCAGAAACAACAGTATGTAACTCTTAAGACTGCAGGTCTTTTCAAACTGAGCAATAACTGAATTCGAACACTGGATTTATGGTCTTGCTTACATTTACATTTAAATCTTCTACAGCGCGACCTGGATTTCACCATAGACTTGGATTTTAAAGGACAGCTATGTGAAGCATCAGTATCTAATGACTACAAAATGCGCTAGCAAGAAACCTTTCAGAGATATTAAACGAATTCTATCAAGATCTGAGCTGCTGAACTTCAAGCTAGGAACAAGTGTTTGCACGATTACTATATTAAATATTAGAATGTTTACTCCAGTGGAAAGTGGTAACCTGATCCCTCTTGCAGATGGTATAGAGGGCTGGGATCCCACTGTGAATGTACAGTGTACAGAACTACAGCTTTTGTCAAATATATAGGGAAAACAAAGAACAGACTTGAGTGTTCTGTTTGACTTTAGGATGGGAGACAATGCATACAAAATTGTACTATTTATAATGGATTTCTTGTTCTTCCAAGCTTTGCATGTTACAAGTGATTATGGCAGTTTCTTCAATATAGAAGACCACTAAAAGACATGATAGCTGGACTTATGTTCAATATAAATACAATATAATATAGTATAAAATATTATATTATAATATGATATATATATATATTGTACATGAGAAACATGTTTATTCATAATAGGAACTCATTTTGTGATTACGTAATTTTAATTATGCAGTTGTGGAAAGATGATGGCACTACTCTAGACAGTGATACATTTCAGCTCTAATTAACTGTCCAAGTTATAGCTTTGGGAAATACTCCGAGCAAAATGTAGATAAGAGCTGGGAGTTTATAAATGATCAACAAGTTATCTCTTACAATATCGTCTGGAAACTGTGGACCATGAATTCTAAAATTCACCTTCATAACTGGATGTTTGTCAGAGCTTTAAAGAACATCAGCTTTTTATCCTTGCAAATATTGTGTGGTGAGTTTTTATAGTTGGATTTTGCATGAGACCTTCTGAAATCAGGCACGTAGTATTTAAATGTGATGAATGCAAAGTCTCTGAAATGGTGGGTAATTCATGTTTTGTGGCCATGTAGTTTTTGCCCATTTGAGTTCTCTGCAAGATTCTTAATACAAAATCATTTTAAAAACTAGGGAATTAGTGTTTCCTTTCATTAATGCTTCAGATAAGTTTTAAATTGCAAATACTATTCTCAAGGGTGCAATGATATGCTGGAATGAGGTAATGTCTTTAAAAAATATATATATTGCTTTCAATATTACTAAGATGTCTGTAGCTTCCCCATCCTCTTACACTCCTTGTTTTTCTTACAAAATCTTATGCTTATAGGTAAATACTGACTGTTTATAATTATTCATATGTATTTTTACTGTATAAATGTTGACCATTTAATCACAAGTAATTTGTCAAAAAGTGAATTATCAGTACTAAATATGCATCTTCTAGTCTCTATAGTGCAGTGCACTAAATCATGTTCCATCATGCGTTGGATGAGACTATTTTTTGCCTGAAAAATCTTTTTAATCACCTATAAATAAAGCTCACTTGAATATGCAAGCAAACAGTGCTTCTCATCAGTAAGCTTTTTGTAGGTTCTTATTTTCCCAGTATAAGTTTGTCAGCTTTTCACTTTCTAGAAAGATATTTCTATTGCTTTTCCCTTTGTGAAAAGTGCACAGGTACCTCCATTTTTATCTAAGGTCTAAGGATTATGGTCTAGAGATTGTATTACATGGTATCTATGGAGAATGAAATTAAACTATAATTTAGCAGAAAAAATGCAGTTTGCAGTGCAGTTCATTGCAGTTCTTTTAAAGCACTTCATTTCATTTTCCTGGAATGAGGGTAAACAACTTTTCTCACCAAATTACTGGTATTTTTTTCTGTCAAATACTGCTGTCATTTTCGAGGGATCAGCTCATAACAACACTTTGAGTGAGGGCTTGGAACAGAAAATCTTCAAGAAATACCTTTCTGTCAACACTTCATGAATCTAGGACTTCAAGGTAAGGAATTCTACCAGATTTTTTCTCTGTCCTCTCCGTTTATATAAATATACTCTCAAACTTAAAATAGTGTTTGTTTTATCTTCTCCTTTCCTGCTAATCACTGAGGTGATTATAACTTAAAGAGGAAAGACTCTGGCTTTGTTTATCTGTCTTACTCCTTGATAGAACTTCAAGCCATGCACAGGTGACTAATTGTTCAGAGATGATGGCAAGACAAGTCATATTTGGCTCTAGGAAACTAACTTGTACTTCTCTTCACATCACATTGAAAGCGTAGCACACGCTTCTCCATCACATGAACTAAGAGAACCTACTACAGAGCTGGGTATGTTCAAATCACAGTGATCAAAAGGAAAAATTAGGCTTCTGAGTTCCATATGGGTGTTTCAAACCACTAAGATTCTGAAACCACGAATGAGTTCAGCATACATAGTGTCTGTTATGTTGGCATTAGTGAAACATAAATGCAAGATTGACAGCTACATGCAATTAGCTGATAGGCTTTCTTCAGCAATCCAGTGAGTAAAGAACCTATTAAAAGTAACTAACACAAGGTCTGAGCCTAACCTTATTAAGACTTGAATAAGAAAGTCAGTCATGCATGTCAGGATTTAATCCAAGTCATTGATCTTCAAAGCTGTACATCAAAATACTAATGACAAAATGACTTGATCTCTGAAACAGACACATCTTCAAAGCTTTTATTTTACTTACCACTGACAGGAAAAGAAGATCAAGAGCTGAGCTCAAAGCATGAAACAGAAATTTAAATATAATAGTTACACATCCTTGATGAGTAATAAATACAGCACTGGCAAAATGAGAAAGCAAGTCACTTCTGCCTTGACTGTGATCTTCAAGAAAGTTTATTAAAACTCATCAGGGATTGTCCTGTTACTTCAAGAACAAAGGAGTATCCAAAGAAGCTAGATACAAGGTATGCCTCTAAAATGCAATGAGTGCAATTCATATTGGCAGTGCCTATAGAATTAGGGAGGCAGTCCTGATGACATATTAAGAATACTGTTCTATGTTCCTAAAGTTCTTTACAGAACAGTATACTATAACTCACATGCATTTACCACTCTCAGTAATAACTAGCTCCTGTCAGATGTTACTAAAATTATGAAGAAAATTAACTATATCCCAGGACACAGTAGGGTGGCGTGCTGTGGGTGGTAGAGTAAGAAGGCAACAGAATAACTTACCTTTTATTAGAACCTGTCTGCTCACTTTTTCAACTGGAGTCAGGGACTCAAAAATGCTTTCTCAGCTGACCAAGAGTAGAATGCTTTAGTAACAGACAATGACTCCTGCTATATATGAAGAGGGTGGGCAAGGGGGGGAAAAAAAAGGTATCCAAACAAAAAGGATAGTAAATTTGCAAAACAGAGGAGCTGGGGTTATTTTGCTATAGGACTAATTGCACAGACTAATTTGTGATGGAAAAGCCTTCTGGAAATCTTTAGTCTAACCACTGCTAGGGTTTAGGGTTAACTTCAAGCTAGCTCATGTTTCTCAGAGCTTTGTCCAGTCAAGTTCTGAACATTTCCAAGAGCAAAGGTTTCATAGCCACTACAGGCATTGACTCCAACGCTAATCTCACAGGTGCATTTTTTTTCCCTATGTTCAACTGGAATTGTTACAGCTTGGGACTACTGCTTTGTTCTTTTACTGTGCATCTCTGAGAAGAATTTATCTCTATTTTTACTGTAATTACCCATTAGATAGAGGAAGATACAGTTAGTTCTCACTTTACACCACTCATGGCAGCTCCCGTCTTACCCTTAAAGGACTACACCCTAGCCTTTCTATATGAGTTACATCACCTACCTGCACTCTCATCTCCCCTTCCCTTCTCACCCTCTTTTTTTCCCCTAGAAGCTAGGTGTATACACATTGGCTAAATATATCTAAGGGTTTTGCAAAAAATGTAACTCCAAGACTCACTAAAGAGAATTTTGTGTTTTCTTTCCATGTTTGTCTACACATTTTTTGAGGAATATTCAGGTGGTGTGGAATATCTCTTTAACTAGTTTGGGTCAGTTTTCATGGTTCTGTCCCTTCCCAGCTTCTTGAACACCCCTGTGTCTTTGCTGGCAGGGCAATATAAGGAGCAGAAAAGTCCTTGACTCATTGTAAACACTGCTCAACAACAACTAAAACGTCACTGTTATCGACACTGCTTTTATTCTAAACCCAACATACAGAATCATATCAGCCACCATGGAGAAAACTAGATCTAGATCTAGACTTTCTTAGATGAAACCGGGACACATTCACAGACAGTTCCAATTTGAAAAGTGAGGTCCTTAGTCCTTTTCAAACA
Source organism: Pavo muticus (assembly GCA_016647715.1). Classification (NCBI taxonomy): domain Eukaryota; kingdom Metazoa; phylum Chordata; class Aves; order Galliformes; family Phasianidae; genus Pavo; species Pavo muticus. Next base: position 16,472 of record JACDJE010000987.1, on the reverse strand, counting down.
TTTCTTTTCCATGTCTTTGAGACTTCATCTCAGATGTTAATGCGCAAAGAGCACAGTCAAGTGGGAGGAAGTCAGATCTTCTAAACTTCTTAAAATTAATTGTGAGTTCACAGCACTCACTACAAAAACAGCTAAAGAAAAAACTGACATTTTAAGTCTTATGTAACAATATGTTTGGTTTTGAACAGCCTCATTTTAAAAGAAAAAAAAAAAAACATTGAAATCATTTTTTCATATATTGTTTTAGAGTAAAGAAATTGTGAATCATCCCCCAGAACACTGGTATTTCTGAATAGGATGTTGACTGACATGAGCTGGGATAGTTGTGTGAAAATTACTACTACTCAAGAAGGGTAAAAAAAGACATTTGCTAAACACAGTGACAATGCAAACAATATGAATACTGCTTTTTTTTTTTTTTTTTTTTTTTTTTTTTTGAGAAAGATTGAGAAGCATGGTATGAATGTGAAATAAAAAGAAATTATTTTAACTTTGAAATAACAACTACAACCATAAGTCAGTCTTACTTCCTCACAGAACGTAGAGGTTTAAGTTAGAATCCGAGCCATTACTCTAAATCATTAGTCGTGGTGTTTTAGAAGCACGGTAGTCAGCAAAATTAAGCCTAAGCTGACCATTGATTCCTCCTGTGGAAAACACAACATCCTCTTTTGCAATTCAGTTCTCTACTTTCATGTCTACTCATTTCTGTTTACTGAAATGACCTTCAGCATTTCCAACATGACACAGCCCTGGAACCAGAAATAGATCCCTGTGTTAAGCTTACAACAGAATTTAATCATAAATCATACTTGCCTTACCATTTTGATGCAGAAATATGAAATGACAGTCCAAAAAGACATATATATTATATTTGCAGTAACTTGTAATGTTGGTCAGTTAGCAAAAGCGTTTCATCATCAAACAGTGGCATATTTTTCACATTTGTTGGCATGAAAAACAGTGTCATTAGCTAAAGGGACCTGATTAAAGCAAACTCTATTTATTTCCATAACTATCTGATTGTCCTGTAATTGCTACTACCAACACTGTAACAGCATCTCAGTTAGAAAAAAAACACAAAACTTACTGTTTTTCTTGCTTTCGTATGGGATGAGTATTAGGAGGCCAAGTGTTGTGTGAAGCTGAAACGGCAGTACGTGAGGGAAAGCATTTTTATTCCAATTAGACAATAACACACATGATGACAACAATTTTTAAGCAATAGAATGAGAATATGGGTGGATCTGAGCAACAGAATTCAAAAGATGTGTGGTATCCTTTACCAGTAAATACCTAAAGATTTTTGAGGAAAGAACTTCTGAAAATACTCATCTGATAAACTGATTCAACACCACCCACTATTAAGTATAGCAGAGACATTAAAGTGTAACATCTTCTTGCACCATGGAATGCTTTCATAGCTTATTTCAGAGTTATATTGTGGGGGTTGTAATTGTTCTGAGACCAACTGTTAGGCTTCAGTGTTGGTACGCAAAGACACGCAAAATGTTTTGTGTGACTGAAACCATGCAAGAAATAGTTATCTGCTTTTTTTTTTCATCTGTATCACAACTAGCTTGGTTGTAACAGATCTTTGGAGGTCTCTAGTCCAGCTTATTGGAATGAATGAACTATTGTATACTGTCATTTCAGTTTTTACTAGGGGCATGTATTGCAGGGTGTTTTCACACCATTTGGAATACGGTCAAGAGGAAAAGTCTAGAAAACATCTAGCCATCTTATTACTTGGATTACAGGTCTCAGCTGAACCAACAAATGGCAAAGTACTCTATACAATTTACAGGAGGCAATATATTATCTGAACAACACCAGATAACAAAACACTGAACTTTTCCACTGAGAACGTGATGGGTAAAAATAAAGTTGCACCAGAAAGAGCTCCACTGCTCTCTGAAGAACTGCAGGGCTGTGGGGCAAGTCAGCAGCAAGTGGAGGAATCTCCAGAGGGCTGCCAATGCCCCTCAGAAGAAGTTCTGCTAACAGTAATGAACTGAATGCTGTGACTCTTACCTAGACACATTGTAGGAGTGTTTACTACAGAAGGAAGTCCATGGAAGCTTCCTTGGCTGCAAAACAACAGCAGTGATAAAAAAGATCATTCTTGTGTTATCTGAATCATCCATTACAGAAGGACAGTATGGCCTGCATGAAGAAACCTGCGTCTTCAAACCTGTGACAAGTCCCCCCTGTATGCTGTATGACATTTGAAACAAAAAAACATCAGCCAGAGATGGCAGTTGTGTATTGGTGCCTAGTCCAATATTTTTCCAGGCTCACACTGATCCTCTGTGAACTATCTACTCTGCTTTGAAGGGGCCACATTTAGACTGCTGTGTCCAGTTCTGGGTTCCCCATTTCAAAAAAGATAGGGATCTCCTAGAGAGTGTCCAGTGGAGGGCCACAAAGATGATAAACATCCTGGAGCATCTCCCATATGAGGAAAGGCCTGTTTGTTCAGCCTGGGGAACCTAGGTCTGTTCAGTCTGGAGAAAAGAAGACTGAGTGGGGATCTGATAAATGTTTATAAATATCTAAAGGGAGGTGGGAGTCAAATAAATGAGGCTGGGCTCTTCTCGGTGGTGTGTAGTGATAGGACAAGGAGTAATGGCCTAAAACTTGTACATAGGAAGTTCCATACTAACATGCAGTAGAACTTCTTTACGGTAAGGGTAATAGAGCACTGAAACAGGTTGCCCAGAGGGGTTGTGGAATCTCAATATGGAGATATTCAAGACCTGTCTGGACACCTACCTCTGCAACCTACTGTAGGGTACCTGCTTTAGCAGGGGTGTCGGTCTCAATCTCTTGAGGTCCCTTCCAATCCCTGAAATTCTGTGATTCTGTGATCCTACATTAAAACTTTCCATAGAGTGTAACACAACCATAGAATCATAGAATCCTTAGAGTTGGAAAGAACTCTTAAAGTTCATCTAGTCCAATTCCTCTGCAATGAACAGGGATATTTACAGCTAGATTAGGTTGCTCAAAGCCTGGTCCAGCCTGACCTTGAATGTCTCCAAGCATGGGGTATCTACAACCTCTGTGGACAAACTGTTCCAGTGCCCAAGCACTTTTATTGTAAAAAAAGTCTGCCTTACATTGAATCTGAATCTCCCCTTCTTTAGTTTGAAACCATTTCCCCTTGTCCTGTCACAGCAGACCCTGATGAAGAGTCTGTCTCCTTCTTTCTTACAGCCCTCTAGGTATTGAAAGGTGACTATTAGGTCTCCCTGGAGCCTTCTCCTGTCTGAACAGCCCCAGCTCTTTCAGACTGTCCTTGTAGGGTAGGTGTCCCATCCCTTGGACCATTTTTGTAGCCCTCCTCTGGATGTGCTCTACCAGGTTGATGTCTCTACTGTATTGAAGACTTCAGATGTGGTCTCAGCAGTGTAGAGAAGAGGGGTAGGATCACCTCCCTTGACCTGCTGGCCATGCTTCTTTTGATGCAGCCTAGGGTACAGTTGACTTTCTGGGCTACATTGCTGGCTCATGTCCACATTCCATCCATTCACCAGTATACCCAAGTCCTTTTTGGCAGGGTTGTTCTCTATCGTTTTGTCCCCATGCTTTGATAATGGGGGATGACACAACCCAAGTGCAAGACTTTGCACTTGGATTTGTTGAATCTCATAAGATTATCCTGGGCCCAATACTCAAGCCTATTTAGGTCTTTCTGAATGGCAACCCGTCCCTCCTGTATATTGACCATACCACAGCTTGGTGTCATCTGCAATCATTTGGGTGGTCTGAGAAGTCTTTTCTTGAACCTCAAATTTCAGCCATTTTCAGAGGTCGAGTAGTAATGGTGACAATATCTTCCTCACCTTCTTCTCTTCTAGCCCTCCTTGGTGTTGATGACTGTGATCTTGAGGGCTCCTCCCCTGGAAATACGGGCCGCTTTCCTGGATCTTCTCCCTCTACTTTCTCCTCCTTCTCTTTATGCTCTAAATGAGGTGATGTTCGTTTCAATTTCCATCCTCTTACAGGGGCAACTGACATCAATTCTGGTGCCTCCTGTGATTGATCAGGTTGCTCAGTTTCAATGCTCTTTCTCTCCAGCTCAGTTTGAAGTGTCTCACTTAGTTTGGAGGATGTCTTGTTGAGATTGGAGATTTCCTCTCAGCTCTGAATCCTCCCTTTCAGCTTTAAGTCCTTCCTTCTCAGCTCAGAGACTTTCTTGCTCAGTCTGGAGATTCTGATTCTTGGCTAGAAGACTCTCTTGCTGAACCTGGAGATTCTCCATCTTGGCTTGAACTCTCTCCTGGAGACTGTCCCTCTTGGCTTGGAGACTCTGCTCAATTCATACTCTCTCCTGGAAACCCTCCCTTTTGGCTTGGGGACTCTCTTGCTCAATTTCAGAGATTCTCTCCCTCTCTGGGATAGTGTTGAATAAGGCCCGATAACCATAAGCGAGGCCCCAAATAATTTGTGCTTCCTCAGATCTGCCTGAGCCACAACATCCCTGTCTCAAATATCTGCTTAGGCTCTCAGGATCTTGCAGGTGTTCAGGAGTAAAGTTCCATGACACTGGGGATGCCCATCTCTCTAAAGTCTCTCCCAAGTCCTTCCACGCTCTCTGGCACTCAGTATTCTCTAGGTTTGTAGAAGGCTTCCGCAAAATATTATAAATACAAATATGGAGTGAAATGAGTAAAATGATGAAGAATGTATTCCGGGAGAATGACAACATGATCATCGGATGATCATTCAAGAAACAAAGGATTCAAGGGAGCCTGTTTAAAAATCACAAGTTCTGTAAAATTAGCAACTCTCTCTGGAAACAGTTTTAAAAGAGAAAGCAAAATCATTTTTTTCTCTTTACAGAAGCAAGCTAGCAACATCTAGAAAGTTTACAAATATCCCAGAATATTGGCAGTCTGCCTGGACTTTAAGGCCTTGTTTTCAGTACAGCACCTGCAGTACAGATAAGTTTTCTAACAAAGCTCTCTGAGAGCAGACAGATTTGTTCTAGAAGTACACCTTCTCCTGGCCAAAGCAGGCTACGCTCATATTCTCCACCAAAAATGTCAACAGTTTCTGGGCTGGTTCAGCCTGATTCCTTGACTAATGAGGTGGGGGACCCACACCACAGGAAAGGGTAGGGAGATGGACCTGAAAACAAAACAGCAGCAATGATCTGAGGAGGAAAGCTAATTTACTAAACAAGATATCGGAATGCAAGATAATACCAATTATATTGTATTATATTGTGTTGAAACTAATAAATCAAAATGAGAGAGTGTCCAAAAAAAAAAAAAAAACCCGAAGGCCTTACTCCAGTGCTGAAGGCAACACATCCAGCCGGGACCAGCAGAAAGGGAAAAGCGAGCATCTTGTGATCTGTGAGCTATTTTTATCTTTGCCTCTGAATGGAAAATGGAAAATGCAAAGTCCCCTGAGGTATGTAGTTCTTCTCAGGTACCCAGAACTATCCACAATCCGTGGAACTGGAGCATTAACTCTAACTCCCCGTGCTCTACATGATGTTATGATGTGGAACACCAATAACAAAAAAAATCATAAAACCATGACATCAGAGGAAAAAAGAAAACCTATGTCATGGAGAGATGTGTCATAGATGTCTGAACAGGTGAACTACAGTAGTAGCTTACTGTAATACTCAAGTGCATGTAATAGTACTATTTGAATGTCTCAAAGCCTACTTCCCTCTTGTTCAGCCTATGAAAATCAGTCATTTCCAGTGAGGAAGCGCCTATGGATCTGTGTTCTACTGGGAATGAGAAAAGACCTTCAATTATTAGTAGTGACCAGGCACAGCAGCAGCAAAACATGAGCAGCCATGCAGAGACTATTCTTATTGGAAAAGGCCACCCATCTTACTTCCATGGGCATGCAACCTTTTGGCTTGCCTGGACAGTATTGACTGAAGAGGAGTTTTCTTAAGTTGCATATAAACATATAACACATATATAATACAGTGTATTAAAAAAAATAAAAAAAAAATCTTTACAAATATATATTCAAAAAGAGGGCAACAAAAACATAAAACTAGTGTGATAGACACTTATGGGAGACCAAGGGCTGCAGCTCCAACTGGAGTGTCACATGCATCACAGTCTGATTCTTCCACTCACACAGATGCTGAAGGGAGAGGCTTCAGTGCAGACCTCAGGCAGCTGGAAGTCCCTTGCAGCAGGGACAGGCAGAACACCTGCCTGCCTCAGGTGGCTGACCTGAGGAGATGGTGGGAATACTGCACAACATCAGAGAAGCTGAGGTGGATTTCTGCAGATACATGGACAACTTGCACTGGACTCAGAACCCAAAACTATAGCTGAGAGCAGCAGGAGGAAGAGAGGTCTCCCACTGCCTGATGTGTCCTTGCAGAACGGCTTCACTACTCTGGAGACTGTGGAGGAAGGGGAGATGGTGGTGTTGCCAATTAAATCTGTTCCCAGTCTAACAACCAGTCCAACCAAGAAAGAGCAATGAGTGGTAATAACATGATTGTTCTGTAAGGAATGGAGTTGTCTATTGCTGACCTCGTACAACCTACAGTCTGCTACCCACTGCTGTTATTTCATGTGGGCATCAACAGCACTGTTAAGAACAGTTCAAGACATGTCACGAAGGTCTACAGAGGCCTTAGAGCAGCTGTAAGAAGCTCTGGAGCACAGGTCTTTTTTTCAATCCTACTACTCAAAAAAAAAAGTCTTTTAAAGGACCAGTTGTATTCAGCAGACCAATGTGTAGCTGTGGGACTAGTGTCATAATCACTGATGTGAATTTTTAGACATGTGACTCTTTAAAAAATGTGCTCTATTGGTGGCTGGATAGAGTCCATCTGATGAAGAACGGTGAAAACATCTTTGGTTATAGATAGTGGAGAAAGCTAGAGTTGCTAAAGGAGGGGAACCTCATACTACTTAAGCTTTTATTGGTTTGATGCCAGAATCAGCAAAAGATGAAAGTGAACAGATCTTCAGGAGAGAACCTGAACAGCAGCACAAAGGAATTCCAGCTACTTCACTGAATAGAACAGTTTCATTAGGGGCTCAGTGTAAGTACCTCTAAATGAATGCTTGCAACATGGGAAATAAACATGTGGAACTGGCAGGTTCAGTGGTATGATATCTTTGGCCTCAGTGCATTGTGGTAGAATTGCTTGGAGTGGTGCATGGTTACAGTCTTTCCAGGAGAAACAGACAAGGAAGGAGAAGAGTTGGGGTAGCAGTATATGTTACAGAATGCTTTGACTGTATGAAGATTGGTGTTGGTTGAATGTATCCGGGTAAGGGCCAAGGGAAAAGCCAGTAAGTCAGATACTATAATGGGAGTCTGTTATAGACTACCCAAACGAGATGTAGAAGCAGATGAAATGTTCTGTAAGCAAGTAGGCAGAGTCTCATAAACAGTAGCCCTTATTCTCATGGGGGATTTCAACTTCCCAAATGTCTGCTGGAAATACAATTCTGCAGAGAGGAAATAATCTAAAAGATTCCTGGAGTGTGTGGAGGGTCACTTCCTGACACAAGTGGTGGGTCAGATCAAGGCCCACTTGATCTGTTGTTTGCAGTCAAGGAAAAAAAATTCAGTCATGTATGTAGATACATGAGGAGGGATTTTTTTCTTCGTATTTTAAGTCCCAAGGGATTTTGCTGATATTTTCGCTCTGTACCCATCAAATGCTATCAAGGTGTTCCTTAGATCAGTTTTTGAAGATTCTGCCTCAGGAACATTTGATGTGAAAACTCTTATGGCAGACATTTGGAGACAAAAATCTGTTCAATTGGACATATGCTGTTTGCTACAGCCACCTGTATCAGTGAAATGGACTTCTCATGCAAGTCTGTGTTTTCAAACATAAAAGTGACAGAATTTATTTGAATGTTCAGGCTAGATTCAATTTTTTTCAATCTCTAAAGGATACCCTGCAACTCAGCCCAAAAGAAGTTCAGAGGAAGCTTTGAAACACAGAGCAATGCAACCATGGCAAATATGGGAAAGAGCCCAAGTTAATTTGCATTGAGTGCATTGCTAACTAGCCACAGTAAAGCAGTGCACCACCATGACTTCACTCGTTTTGGTAACTAAGCTAGATCTTTGCATGGCACCCACCTTACCATAGGAAAAAAAAAAAAAATCAGTTTATTTGGTAGTAGCTGAGACAAGGTTGAATGATCTCAATGGTCTGCTGCTCCTCATGTGTCTTGCTCTCTAGACCTTTCCTCATCTTTGTTGACCTCCTTTGGATGCTCTCTACTAGTTTCATGTATTTTTAATACCATGGTGCCCAGAACTGTACACAGCACTCAAGATGAGGCTGCACCAGTGCAGAGTGGGACAATATAAATTCAAAAATCCACCTCTTCCTCTCAGACACCAGGCAGACAGCAAAATTTCAGCTGTGATGAGAGAGAATTAAAAAAGCACATCCAGTGTTCTGCTGCAAGGACTCAGCTTCCATTTCCAAGCTTACTGCTCCAATGTTCCATGGACTTCTGCAAGATCTATCACAACACCCCAGGACCTCAGCTTTCCTAGCATCAACTTGAGTATTCCTTTCTGGATCAATGTAGAGCCTCATTGATTTACAAGGGATGCTGTGAACCTAATTGAATTCTCAGTTAGAGCAATGCTCAGCATTGCTGAGGAGACCAGCTTCAGAGCAGGTAAGACTGCGCTGGGTAAGGGATCTAAAGCGAAAAAGCCGACGAAAAAGCTCTTTTTAGGGCTGTTTTGAAGGCAGCAAAAGCACTGTGCCGGCGCCGGGGGCTGGCAGCTTGTGGGCGGGCTGCTGAGGCAGCAGGGGCGGAGCTGGCTCTTATCTCTTGCGCCTGACCTTGACTGTTCATTGGGAAACTAAAAGCAGCTCTTGGGAGGGCAGAAGCTTCTGCCCACATATCACTCCAGGTGAGAATGGGGTGTTTACCCTCCTCTGACACCGGGGAGGGAGGTCAGAGTGTGAACACAGCCCACACTGCTTATACATTACCGCAGTAGCAGGTGTGGGAGGTGTGTCTTGCGGCAGGACACGTCAGTGCTTTGTCCTTGTCTTTGTTCAGGAAATCAGCTCTCCTACTGACAGACCTCGAGACCGCAGGTTCAAACATGGTCTCTACCAGGCGGCGGGTTTGCCCCAAGAGGACTGTGGCGACCCAGACAGAGGGCCTGCCAAGAAACGTAGCAGTTCAGGTCTCTGGCTGTAGGGAGTGCCTGAGTCTGCTGCTGCCAGGGGAGAATGGGAAGGATGCCACTTGTGCGAGGTGCGAGCAGGTGGACGAGCTGCTCAGCCTGGTGGTGGAGCTTAGGGAGGAGGTAGAGAGATTAAGAACCATCAGAGAGTGCGAG
>JACDJE010000969.1:25177-37434 GCA_016647715.1 Pavo muticus | reverse complement strand
TTAATCAATTGAGACACTTGCTCTTGCACTTTATTCAGTTGGTCTGTTACTTTTGAGATGGCGGAAACGAAAGCGTGAGTTGGACGTAGCAGCTCTTCATAGTTTTGAAGCATAATAACCAATTCGAGAATTAAGGGTCTTCACAGTTGGTCCTCGTATCTCTTAAATGTTGATGCTAGCGTACCGTCGTATCTTTCTGGTGCTGTTGTTGTGAGTTGCCGCCATATTTCAGGCATTGTCCCCACTCTCTCCGGATCATGGTCTTGGCGTGGATCATTAGGAACAAAATTAGGGTTATACAACATTTCCACCACGGCTATATCCCTTAAATACTGGATACCTTTTTTGACTGTATCCCACTGTATTATCACAGTCTTCAAACTGTCTTTGTAGGGATACCTTTCCTTCACGGCTATTAACAGCCGTTCCCAGAGGGTGATAGCTCCATCCCAGCATCTACTAATCCCTCTGTCGATAGCTGCCTCTCTGGCAATACCTCCTAGTTGGCGAGCTTCATTACAAGCTATTGGCCCCTTTGTCCCAACAGCGAAGCAACCAGGAAACAAGAGTTTCGTTCGATTGCTGTGTAAACTCCTTTCTTGAGCCTTGGATTTCAGTCAACTTCAGAGGTCGACAAACAGTAATAGACACCTCCATCACTCTCTTCTTCATGTCTCTTAGTTTTTTCTTTTGCCTTTCTCGATACTGGTTCTGAGGAGGGTCCCTCACCTGGATCTTTCTCTGCCTCCTCCTCCGCTTCTTCCTTTTTTCCGTTCTAGACGCGAGGAAACTCATTTCCATTTCTTGCCTTCCACAGGGGCAACTGACATTGTTACTGGAGTTTCCTGTGATTGATCCGATTTAACTTGGGGATTTCCCCCTTTGGCTAAAACCGCAGCTCGAAAACTCTCTCTCTCCAGAACAGTATTATATAGGGCGTGGTAAGCACAAGCCAAGCCCCAAATAAGTTGTACCACCTTAGATTTGCGCAAGCCGCACCATCCCTGACTCAAATGCTGACTGAGTTTCTCGGGATCCCACAGGTGTTCAAGAGTGAAATCCCATGACATTGCGGGTCCCCACGCTTCTAAGATTTTTCCTAAACCTCTCCGTGTTTCCTGCCAGTCAGCATTCTCTGGTTTTGGAGTGGATTCCTTCTGCATAATACAAATGGATTGGAATACATTCAGGGAGATTGATAACATGCACACGAGTGTGCCCACTAGCACGGCACTCGAAAAACGTGTGAAGAACTGAAAAGGAAGCCTGGAAACCGGTTTGAACATCGTGGTGTTTGTGAAATTAGCTATTCCATCTGGGATGTAATTGCTTGTGAAGTTAGCTACCCCATCTGGGATGCAAGTGTCAAAATTCAAATTATACCACATCACATGTAAGTACCAGGCAGGTGTCTCCATCAGGGCCCTTATTTGGTTATATATGAACCAGATTCCACAACAAGAAGTCACAATGTTAATAATGGGCCAATAATTTGTAAAGAACATGATCGCATTCAATGCCTGAAACAGCATCCCTACAATCGAGAGCAGATTCATAGTTGGTGGCTGCGACAGACACTCTGTACAATGTCCAGAGTGTGGCAGACTACCTTAAGGTTAAAGTAGCAATGCTCCTGCAGCCTCTGCCTCTCCTTTTTTTAAAAAACACGATAACAAAGTTTACAAATATCCCAGAATACTGGCAGTCCGCCTAGACTTTCAAGGTCAGGGTGTTCAGTGAGCACTTGTGAGAGTCCTTCTTTTCTAAAAGAAGGAAAAATAAACTAATGAAAAACACTCCAAAAACAGAGAATCGTTTTAAAAAAAAACTAAAAAGCTAGAAAACTACTGCCCGCATTCTCCACCAAAAACTGTCACAGGGTTACCTGGACCAGTCTATGCCCGTGACAGGGACAGTGGGCCCAAGGGCCCCCTTCCCAGCCNCATGGGGTACTGCGTATGTCTCAAGCCACCCAGTGGTTGCCTCCACCATGGAAAGCACATAACGCATACCATTGCAAGATCGCGGCAAGGTGATATAATCAACCTGCCACGCCTCTCCATATTTATACTTCTGCCATCGCCCTTCCCCCCAAAGAGGTTTCATCCTCTTGGCTTGTTTAATTATGGCACATGTGTCACAGTCATGAATAACTTGTGCAATAGCGTCCGTAGTTAAGTCCACCCCTCGGTCTCTAGCCCACTTATATGTTGCATCTCTTCCTTGATGGCCTGAGGTCTCATGGGCCCACCGAGCTAGAAATAACTCTCCCTTGTTCTGCCAGTCCAAGTCTAGTTGAGCTACCTCAATTTTGGCAGTTTGATCTACCTGATGGTTGTTTTGTTGTTCTTCAGTAGCGAGACTCTTGGGCACATGAGCATCTACATGGTGCACCTTTACGACCATATTCGGGCAGCGATATCTTTCCACAGTTCAGCTGTCCTAATAGATTTACCCCTCCACTGCCAGTTATTTTGCTCCCACTGCTGTAACCACCCCCATAAAGCATTTGCCACCATCCATGAGTCCGTATATAGATAAAGCATTGGCCATCTCCCTCGTTCAGCAACGTCCAAGGCCAGCTGGAAAGACTTTACCTCTGCAAACTGGCTTGATTCTCCTTTCCCTTCAGTGGCCTCTGCAACTTGTCGTGTGGGGCTCCACACAGCAGCTTTCCATCTGCGATGTTTCCCCACAATACGACACGATCCATCCGTGAACAGGGCATATTTCTTTTCATTTTCTGGTAGTTCATTGTATGGTGGGGCTTCTTTAGCGCGCAATACCTCTTCTCCTGGTGATGTTTCAAACTTTTTGTCTTCAGGCCAGTCCATGATCACCTCTAGGATTCCTAGGCGACTGAGGTTCCCCATCCGAGCTCGCTGTGTAATCAGCGCAATCCACTTGCTCCTAGTGGCATAAGTCGCATGATGGGTGGAGGGAACCTTTCCTTTAAACATCCAGTTCAGCACTGGCAGTCGAGGTGCTAGAAGGAGCTGCGTTTCAGTACCAATTACTTCGGAAGCAGCCCGATCCACCTCATGTGTGGCTAAGATCTCCTTTTCACTTGGAGTGTAGCCCTCTTCTGACCCCCTGTATGCTCGACTCCAGAATCCCAGGGGTCGGCCCCAGGTCTCTCCTGAGGCTCTTTGCCACAGACTCCAAGTGGGACCTTTCTCTCCAGCAGCGGTGTAAAGGATGTTCTTCACATCCTGTCCCGTCTGTACTTGCCCTAGGGCCACGGCACGGGCAATCTCCTGTTTAATCTGTTCAAAAGCCTGCTGCTTCTCAGGGCCCCATGTAAAATCATTGTTCTTCCACGTTACCTGATAAAGGGGGCTTACAATGAGGCTATAGTTCGGAACATGCATTTTCCAAAAACCCACTACACTCAGAAAAGACTGTGTCTCTCCCTTGCTAGTGGGTGGAGACATAGCAGTGATTTTGTCGATCACCTCTGTTGGAATGTGACGACGTCCATCTTGCCATTTTATACCTAGGAATTGAATCTCCTGGGCAGGTCCTTTCACTTTGCTTCTCTTAATAGCAAAACCAGCTTGCAGAAGAATTTGGATTATTCGCTCTCCTTTTGTGAAAACTTCTTCTGCTGTATCGCCCCACACAATGATATCGTCAATGTACTGCAGGCGCTCAGGAGCACCACCCTGTTCCAGTGCAGCTTGGATCAACCCATGGCAAATGGTTGGGCTGTGTTTCCACCCCTGGGGCAAGCAGTTCCAAGTATACTGAACGCCCCTCCAGGTGAAAGCAAACTGCGGCCTACATTCCATGGCCAAAGGAATGGAAAAGAAGGCGTTAGCAATGTCAACAGTGGTATACCATTTGGCTGCTTTTGACTCCAGTTCATATTGGAGTTCTAACATGTCTGGTACAGCAGCACTCAGTGGAGGTGTGACTTCATTCAGGCCACGGTAGTCTACCGTCAGCCTCCATTCTCCACTGGCTTTACGCACTGGCCATATGGGGCTGTTAAATGGTGAGTGAGTTTTGCTTATCACTCCCTGGCTCTCTAGCTGACGAATTAGCTTGTGAATGGGGAGCAAGGAATCCCTATTCGTGCGGTACTGTCGTCTATGCACCGTTTTTGTGGCAATCGGTACCTGCTGCTCTTTTACCCGTAACAACCCCACAGCAGACGGATCTTCTGATAGGCCAGGCAAAACAGAGAGCTGCTTAACATTGTCTGTGTCCACAGCAGCTATTCCAAAGGCCCATCGATACCCCTTAGGATCCTTGAAATGCCCCCTTCTGAGGTAATCAATACCAAGTATGCATGGAGCCCCTGGGCCAGTCACAATAGGGTGTTTTTGCCAGTCTTTACCAGTGAGGCTTATCTCAGCCTCCAACACAGTCAATTCTTGAGAGCCCCCAGTCACTCCAGAAATATGAATTGATTCTGTCCCTTCATAACTAGAGGGCATTAGAGTGCACTGTGCCCCGGTATCCACCAGTGCCTTGTATTTCTGTGGTTCTAATGTGCCAGGCCATCGAATCCACACAGTCCAATAGACTCTATTATCCCTTTCCCCCCCCTGACTGAGGGCAGGGCCCCTCTATTCATTACCTGTGGTAACTGGAGCAACTGGACTGGAGATTAATTTTTGTAATTCTCTCACCCGTGCCTGTAGTACAGGAGTAGCTTGGCCATCCCATTTCTTCATGTCTTCTCCATGGTCACGTAAGTAACGCCACAAGGCAACACGCGGCGTAGTATTCCTTGCTTGAGCCGGGAAGCGTTTGCCTTTAATAGCTGAGATTTTTGTTGATACAGGTGAGACAGAGGGTTCATCATCTTTAGTTAGCTGGATTTTCATTAGTTTGATCAGCTCATTCATTCCCTTCATTAGGCTCCTTGGATTATCCTGATCTTCATCAGGCGTTTCTGATACTGCTACAGGTTTGTCGCGATTAATCAATTGAGACACTTGCTCTTGCACTTTATTCAGTTGGTCTGTTACTTTTGAGATGGCGGAAACGAAAGCGTGAGTTGGACGTAGCAGCTCTTCATAGTTTTGAAGCATAATAACCAATTCGAGAATTAAGGGTCTTCACAGTTGGTCCTCGTATCTCTTAAATGTTGATGCTAGCGTACCGTCGTATCTTTCTGGTGCTGTTGTTGTGAGTTGCCGCCATATTTCAGGCATTGTCCCCACTCTCTCCGGATCATGGTCTTGGCGTGGATCATTAGGAACAAAATTAGGGTTATACAACATTTCCACCACGGCTATATCCCTTAAATACTGGATACCTTTTTTGACTGTATCCCACTGTATTATCACAGACTTCAAACTGTCTTTGTAGGGATACCTTTCCTTCACGGCTATTAACAGCCGTTCCCAGAGGGTGATAGCTCCATCCCAGCATCTACTAATCCCTCTGTCGATAGCTGCCTCTCTGGCAATACCTCCTAGTTGGCGAGCTTCATTACAAGCTATTGGCCCCTTTGTCCCAACAGCGAAGCAACCAGGAAACAAGAGTTTCGTTCGATTGCTGTGTAAACTCCTTTCTTGAGCCTTGGATTTCAGTCAACTTCAGAGGTCGACAAACAGTAATAGACACCTCCATCACTCTCTTCTTCATGTCTCTTAGTTTTTTCTTTTGCCTTTCTCGATACTGGTTCTGAGGAGGGTCCCTCACCTGGATCTTTCTCTGCCTCCTCCTCCGCTTCTTCCTTTTTTCCGTTCTAGACGCGAGGAAACTCATTTCCATTTCTTGCCTTCCACAGGGGCAACTGACATTGTTACTGGAGTTTCCTGTGATTGATCCGATTTAACTTGGGGATTTCCCCCTTTGGCTAAAACCGCAGCTCGAAAACTCTCTCTCTCCAGAACAGTATTATATAGGGCGTGGTAAGCACAAGCCAAGCCCCAAATAAGTTGTACCACCTTAGATTTGCGCAAGCCGCACCATCCCTGACTCAAATGCTGACTGAGTTTCTCGGGATCCCACAGGTGTTCAAGAGTGAAATCCCATGACATTGCGGGTCCCCACGCTTCTAAGATTTTTCCTAAACCTCTCCGTGTTTCCTGCCAGTCAGCATTCTCTGGTTTTGGAGTGGATTCCTTCTGCATAATACAAATGGATTGGAATACATTCAGGGAGATTGATAACATGCACACGAGTGTGCCCACTAGCACGGCACTCGAAAAACGTGTGAAGAACTGAAAAGGAAGCCTGGAAACCGGTTTGAACATCGTGGTGTTTGTGAAATTAGCTATTCCATCTGGGATGTAATTGCTTGTGAAGTTAGCTACCCCATCTGGGATGCAAGTGTCAAAATTCAAATTATACCACATCACATGTAAGTACCAGGCAGGTGTCTCCATCAGGGCCCTTATTTGGTTATATATGAATCAGATTCCACAACAAGAAGTCACAATGTTAATAATGGGCCAATAATTTGTAAAGAACATGATCGCATTCAATGCCTGAAACAGCATCCCTACAATCGAGAGCAGATTCATAGTTGGTGGCTGCGACAGACACTCTGTACAATGTCCAGAGTGTGGCAGACTACCTTAAGGTTAAAGTAGCAATGCTCCTGCAGCCTCTGCCTCTCCTTTTTTTAAAAAACACGATAACAAAGTTTACAAATATCCCAGAATACTGGCAGTCCGCCTAGACTTTCAAGGTCAGGGTGTTCAGTGAGCACTTGTGAGAGTCCTTCTTTTCTAAAAGAAGGAAAAATAAACTAATGAAAAACACTCCAAAAACAGAGAATCGTTTTAAAAAAAAACTAAAAAGCTAGAAAACTACTGCCCGCATTCTCCACCAAAAACTGTCACAGGGTTACCTGGACCAGTCTATGCCCGTGACAGGGACAGTGGGCCCAAGGGCCCCCTTCCCAGCCCCCCCCCCCCAAAGAGGAAGGGGAAGGGAAAAGGAAAGGAAAGAAAACGAATAGACCTCTAGGGAGGTAAACTTATTTTACTAACTATAATATAATATAGTACAATCTAATTGAGACTGATAAATCAAGCCAGGTGGAGAGAGAGAGTTATTGGAACACTTGCCTCTTTCCCTGAGGATCGGCAAAAAGGACCACCCCCAGCCCATCCCTCCGTGACGTGTAGGGACAGGTAGCTGGATTAGAGTGTTAACACTTTAACTCCCAATGCACTACATGATGTTATGATGTGGAATACTGAAAACCAAAATCACAAAACCGTGACAAGCCTATAATACTGAGAGGCCCATTTAAGGTTATCATGTCTGTAATGTCCAGCACCCCTCCTCCTGATTGGGTGGCACAGCATGCATCTGTCCGAAAGTGGTATGCTCAAGTTGAACATTATTGTAATATCTTCACAGTCACAGAGGGTGCTCCAAAAACATTTGCTGTCCAGGATGATATTCCCTCTGCCACTGATACTTATTTTCCTGTTGTTATCCAGATTGCTCCCCCATACTCAGACCAGTTGCAGAATGTTTGGTTCAGATACCTCTGCCAAGCGTGTAAGAAAAGTATGGAAATATAGGTCTGTGGCCTTACAGATAGGGACTGATTTCACCATCATAACTGAGGGGGAAGGTAGTGCTCAGGTTGGGGAGTTGGTAGCAGTATGGAGTGTATTCCAGCATGAATCACAGTTCACTATTCATGTGTGTATTTACACTGACTCATATGCTGTCTTCAAAGGCTGTACAGAATGGCTTCCTTTCTGGGAGCAAGACAGTTGGAAGTTAATCGTGTCCCAATCTGGCAAAAAGACAAGTGGCAGGAGATTCTTGCTATTGCCAAACAAGACCAATTTTCTGTTGCATGAGTGTCGTGGTTTCGTGTTTTTTGTTGTCAGTATTCCACATCATAACATCATGTAAAGCGGTGGGAGTTAAAGAGTTAATGTTCCGGTTCTGTGCACTGCCTTTTTTGGGCATTTTGGTTCTTGGAGGGGAGGAGTGGCATTCCCAGAGGACTTCGGGCACAGAGGAAGAAAGGTAGAGCTCCTGGCAGGACATCGGCCACTCTCGCTCACTTGGTTCACTGCGGAGAAAAGCATGTGCTTCCCCTGCAGTCTACTAGAATAAGACCTCATATTGGACTCTCTCAGTCATTTTGTTTGATTTTGTTAGATTTAGTTAATTACTGTTCCTCCTCAGATCGTTGCTGTTGTTTTTGTTAGACCCATCTACTGTCTCCCTACCCTTCTCCCCACCCCCCCCTTCCCGGCTCTCCTGAGGTGCCGGCCCGTGAGTCACTCATTAGTCACGGGGCCGGGCCGGACCAGACTGGCCTAAACGGTTAACACCTTTTTTTCTCCTTTCCTTTGTTGTTTTTTTTTCCCCTTCTCTTCGGGCCTGTGCCCCCTGTCACAGGCACGGATCTAGAGATAACTCCGTGACAATTATTGATGGAGAATTCAGGCAAACTGAACCGAATCTGAAATTATTTACTTAGAATCAGGGAGTAGCAGAGTATTGCAGCTAGTTTTGACCTGCATAGATCAGATTACAGGTCGGGTGGTCTGTAAAACTCTAGACATGGTACCGAGTTGTTTTTTTTCCCATCTTCCTTTCCTAGCAACTGCCAGCTATGAATTTCTACTTCATTTTAAGAGCATTGTATAGAGGATTAAGGATCATTATGTTTCTTGGAACATACTGGTTTCTTATGAAGTTGATCATGTTCAGTCTTGGAGTTGCATATACGTATAACCAATTAAGGGCACTGATGGGGATACCTGCCTGGTACTTATACATCCCAGAGGGAGCGGCTAATTTAGAATCATAGAATCATAGAATTGCTCAGGTTGGAAAAGACCTTAAAGATCATCAAGTCCAACTGCAACCTAACCAATCTTACCCTAACTTAAACAACCCTCCGCTAAATCATGTCCCTGAGCACCACATCCAAATGGTTTTTAAACACATTCAGGGATGGTGACTCAACCACCTCCCTGGGGAGCCTATTCCAGTGCTTAACAACCCTTTCTGTAAAGAAGTTTTTCCTGATAACCAACTTAAACTTACCCTGGCGCAACTCGAGGCCATTTCCCCTCGTCCTGTCACCAGTGAGAAGAGACCAACCCCGCTCTCGCACCTTTCAGGTACTGGAAGAGAGCAATAAGGTCTCCCCTCAGCCTCCTTCTCCCCAGACTAAACAGCCCCAGTTCCTTCAGTCACTCCTCATAGGGCATATTTTCCAAGCCCTTCACAAGCCTTGTTGCCCTTCTTTGGACCTGCTCCAGCACCTCAATGTCCTTTCTGTACTGAGGTGCCCAAAACTGAACACAGTACTCAAGATGAGGCCTCACCAGTGCCGTGTACAGGGGCAGGATGACTTCCCTAGTCCTGCTCACCACATCATTCCTGATACAAGCCAGGATGCCATTGGCCTTCTTGGCCACCTGGACACACTGCTGGCTCATATTCAGCTGACTGTCCATCAGTACACCAAGGTCCCTTTCCATCAGGCAGCTCTCCAGCCACACCTCCCCAAGCCTGTAGGGTTGCCTGGGGTTGTTGTGACCAAAATGCAGGACCCGATGCTTGGCCCTATTGAAACTCATACAGTTAACCTTGACCCATCGATCCAGTCTGTCCAGGTCCCTCTGTAGTGCCTTCCTCCCCTCTGTCAGATCAACACTTCCTCCCAACTTGGTGTCATCAGCAAACTTACTGAGGGTGCCCTCAATCCTCTTGTCAAGATCATTAATAAAGATGTTAAATAGAACCGGCCCCAGTACTGAGCCCTGGGGGACACTGGCTGCCAACTGGATTTAACTCCATTGACCACAACTCTTCGGGCCCAGCCAGCCAGCCAGTGTTTCACCCAGTGGAGGGTACGCCCATCCAAACTGTGGGCAGCCAGCTTCTCCACGAGAATGTTGTGGGGGACAGTGTCAAAGGCATTACTGAAGTCCAGGTAGACCACATCGACAGCCTTACCTTCATCCACTGAGCGGGTCACCTTGTCATAGAATGAAATCAGGTTTGTCAAGCAGGATCTACCATTTGTGAACCCATGCTGACTGGGCCTGATCCCCTGGTTGATCTTTAATTGGTCCATGATGGCTCCTGAGATTATCCATTCCATAACCTTCCCTGGCACCGAGGTGAGACTGATAGGTATGTAGCTACCAGGATCATCTTTCTGGCCCTTTTTGAAGATGGGCATCACATCTGCAATCCATCTGGCCCCATGGACTTGGGAGCATCCAGCTTTCGGAGCAGGTCCAAAACCATCTCATCGTGGATTATGCAGGGCCTATTCTGTTCCCCATCCCTTATCTACCAGCGCAAGGGGCTGTGTTCCCAGGGAGTTACAAGTCTTACTATTAAAGACTGAGGCAAAGAAGGCATTAAGTACCTCAGCCTGATCCTTGGTCAACAAGTTGCCCTCGGCATCCAACAACGGATGGAGATTCTCCCTAGCCCACCTCTTGCTGTTGATGTATTTATAGAAATATTTGTTGTTGTCCTTTACCTTAGTGGCTGTCATGGTTTTATGATTTTTGGTTATCGGTATTCCACATCATAACATCATGTAGTGCACTGGACCCTATATCCTGTTCTGGGATTATTTTCTAGACAAATTTCACATTGCTGAGTTACTTATCTAATAGTAGAATACAGATTCCGGGCAACTATTCGCTGAACAAGATACTTATATAACGCTTCTGTTCCCCAGTGGGTTTTCCTATGTTTGGCCATTATTACGGCCCATAATACAGCTGCTGGAATTACTAGCCTCCCTTGTGGGATGATGGCCCATCCTCCCTCCTTTACCTGCCCCTCTAAATCCTCTATCAAGTTCCAATCCTCTTTTGAATACCTTGGCTCACCATCCATCTGAATTTTAACATCTGGAATCAAGGAACCAACCACCACTTTGCCCTCCGTCGCTTGCTTAGCCTCTCAGTCGGCCAGCGCATTTCCCATTTCTTCAACATTGTTACCCTTCTGATGCGAATGACAGTGCATGACTGCAACCTTTTCTGGTTGCTGCACTGCCTCCAAAAGTCTGAGTATTTCCTCGGCATGTTTAATCCCTTTCCCTTGGGCTGATAACAGTCCTCTTTCTTTCCATATTGCCCCATGAGCATGGACAACGCTAAAGGCATATTTCAAATCAGTCCATATATTTATCTTCTTCCCTTTTGCTAATTCTAGAGCCCTCGTGAGGGCTATTATTTCAGCTTTCTGTGCCGAGGTGTTTGGTGGCAGAGCTTTGGCTTCTATTACGTCATCAGCAGTTGTTACCACATACCCAGCCTTACGGATTCCTTGTCGAACAAAACTGCTTCCATCCGTATACCAGGTATCTTCCGTGTCCTCCAATGGCTCTTCCTTTAGGTCCATGCGACTAGAATATACAGCTTCAATAGTCTCTAAACAATCATGAGATACGGATTCTCCCGTGACTCCACTAAGAAATGAGGCCAGGTTAATGATGTTAGTTACCCTTATTTCCACATCATCTTGTTCCACTAGAATAGCCTGGTATTTCAGAAATCTTTGAGGGGAGAGCCAATGCCCCCCTTTCACTTCTAACACTGTGGAGACTGTGTGGGATACTAGCACAGTTATCTTTTGCCCCATTGTGAGTTTCCGTGCTTCTTGGATGTTAACCACTAGAGCAGCTACAGCCCTTAGACATCCAGGCCACCCTTTGCTTACTTCATCAAGTTGTTTAGAGAAGTAGGCTACCGCCCTCCGGTATGGCCCAAGGCTCTGAGCCAGAACCCCCAGAGCTATTCCTTGCTTTTCATGAGAGAATAGCAAAAAGGGCTTAGTGACATCTGGGAGTCCCAAGGCTGGAGCTTTCATTAGTTCCTGTTTTAACTGTCGGAACGCTCCTCTAGCCTCCCCGTCCCAGGTCAGGTCCTTTGGACAAGATTTTAACAACGCGTAGAGCTGTTTTACCAATAATCCATAGTTGAGTATCCGTAGGCGACACCATCCTTTCATTCCGAGGAATGTTCGAAGCTCCTTAGATGTCCGTGGCTCGGGGGTTTGGCAATGTTGTGGTTTGGTGATTTTTCTTTTGTGGTCAGTATTCCACATCAGAACATCATGTGAACCAGTGGGAGTTTAAGAGTTAATGAAGAAGAAGAAGCAGAAGAAGATCCGGATGAGGGGCCCTCCTCAAGACCACCACCACCGAGAAAGGCAACCAAGAAAAGTGAGAGACATGGAGAGGAGAGCGATGGAGAGGGAGTCACTGTCATCACTACTCGTCGATCCCTGAAAATGACTGAAATGCAAGGCATAAGAAAGGAGTTTATGCGGCACCC
>JACDJE010000969.1:6200-20921 GCA_016647715.1 Pavo muticus | reverse complement strand
CTAAACACCCTCCATGCTTCCTCCAACAGACTTTCTAAGTTCCGTGCATCAAGCCCCCTTAATTTTTGCAACTTTCGCCTTATGTCCCCTGCCGATTGTCCTATAAACAATGATACTAGTTGTTGAATACCTACTTCTGACCCTGGATCCAAGGGAGTATGTTTCCTCATAGTATCCCTTAATTTGTCCAGAAATTCCGAGGGGGTTTCTTTTGGACCCTGCCTTATAGCATATAAGGCAGACCAATTGATTGTTTTAGGAATAGCCCTTTCCATCCCTTTTACCACCCATCCTCGGTAGGCTTCTAAAAGATCTCGTTCTGCTCCTCTATCTGGGTCCCAATGAGGGTCTTGCAGAGGGAAATGATCTTTTATGCCCGCATTTCCACCCCGCAAACTATCCTCAGCCAGATTCTGGGCTGTTTTCAAAATTAGATCCTTTTCTGTCTCCGTCATGGAGTCTAGTAACAACTGGATATCACTCCAGTCGGGATTGTGCTGCCTAATCAAATACTGAAAATGCCGTGTTACTCCCACCGGGTCACTTCGATAATCCTTAGCCACCTTTTTCCAGTTTTCCAGATCAAAAGAAGAGAACGGGACCTTTATTAAGATACGTGTCCCATCTGGTCCCACCACCTCCCTCAGGGGGGCTAAAAGAACACTTTGTTGCCTCCTAGTTCTAGAGGCTATAGGGGAGTCCGGGAGGGTTTCAGGGGAAGAGTCCTCCCTTTCGGAGTGCTCCCTTCATCCTGTGGTAGGACTCCCTGTCCCTGGTGCCTGATAATGATCCAATAAATCAGCAGAAGTCTTAACTTCATTTAGTCTAGTACACTGTTGTCCTATACTGCATGCGGAGCAACAGCGTTTTATCCCTCCACTTCCTGCTGCCCACCGATCCTTTTCTAATGCTAACACTAGAGGATCTTGTGGTGCCCCCATCCCACATTCTCTTTGCCATTCAGGATGATTCCTGAGGGTAAAGAACATATCAGCGTATGCTGCCTCATCCCATTTACCTCCCCTTCTTAAAAATAGCATCAGTTGCAGAATGGTATTGTAGTTCAACATCCCGTTCAGGGGCCACTTTTCCCCATCATCCAATTTATACAATAACCACCATTGATTACAATATTTTATCAGAGTTTTCTTACTTAGAGTGCCCCCAGGTCCCCCTGCAATATTTCGCCAATGTGCCAGAATACATCCGAGCGGTGTTCTTTTAGGTATTTCCTTTCCCTGTGAGCCTCCCATAATGTTGTCTCCCTGGTTTGTTATTGCCCTAAGGTTTCCACAAGTAACTCTTAATACTCTAAAATTTCCCCACACTAGTCCGTGATGTTCTGTCCACCACTCACAGTGGCACTCCGGACACAAATGACACCACCAACCCCAATATATTTCTTCACACACTAGACAACATATAATATAAATCGGGCAACACTCGTTTTCTGGGTGGAACGCACACCTTTCNTTCTGTTTTTTTTTCCCGGGGCCTGTGCCCCCCTGTCACGGACTTGTATCCAGGGATAACCCGTGACAGGCAAATAGCTTCTTTCCAGGCAGTTCTCAACATCCGTGTCCCTGCAGCGATCTCATACCCCAGGTACATCACTTGCTGTTGAGCCACTTGTGCCTTCTGTGGAGAGACTCAATACCCGTTAAGCCTAAGGAAATTTAGCAAACTAATTGTCCACTTCAAACATGCCTCCTCTGTCTTTGTAGCTATTAAGAGATCATCCACATATTGCAATAGTACTCCTTCATCAGATGGACGCTCCCGCTTCTCCAAGTCCTTGGCTAATTGATTCCCAAATATCGTGGTACTATTCTTAAACCCTTGTGGGAGCACAGTCCAGGTAAGTTGTGATTTTCGTCCTGTACTATGGCTTTCCCATTCAAAGGCAAACAACAACTGGCTCTCTGCAGCCAGTGGCAAGCAGAAGAAGGCATCCTTCAAGTCCAAGACAGTAAACCATATTAGTTCAGTGGATAGTTTGGTGAGCAAGGTATATGGATTAGCTACCAAAGGATACAAGTCCTCTACTATTTTGTTAATTGCCCTCAGATCCTGTACCACCCAATAGCTTCCATCAGGCTTTCTTACTGGCAATATTGGTGTTATATTTTGATTCACATTCCACTAGCAAGCCATGCCTTATAAATCGGTCAATTATTGGCTGTATTCCTTCCCTATCTTTCGTCCTCAAGGGGTACTGTTTAATTCTTGGGGGCTGACTTCCTGATTTGACTTTTATTATCACGGGGGATGCATTCTTAGCTCATCCCAGGGTTTCAGTTTCCCATACCCCTAGATAGACCTGATCCCTTACCTCTTCCGGGATCTCTGCGCTCGCTGGGGTGGTTATTAAAGCCAAGCTAAGTAATTCTATGAGGGACTCATCCTTTATTTTAAATTTCACTTTCCCTGCTTCAAACCTTATTTCTGCATCCAGTTGTTCCAGTAAGTCCCGCCCCAGGAGAGATTTTGGTGAATTTGGCATATACAGAAATCTATGTATTCCCATCTGCTTTCCCAATTTAAACTTGAGTGGTTTGAGAAAATATGCCTTTTCCGGTTGACCTGTGGCTCCTTTTACCATCATAAACTGTTCTCTTAGTGGGGTCAGAAATTCATTTAGAACTGAGTAGGCAGCCCTTGTATCCACCAAAAATTCTATACTCTGTTGTTTATTCCCTAGCTTAACTTTAACCAGTGGATCCGCTAGGGTAGATTCCCCAGGTCCCCGTCAATCCCTTTCCACAGGGGCTTGGATCCTAGTCCATGCTCCCCTTCCCTTCTGGTTCCTTAACGGGCATTCATTCTTCCAATGTCCTTTCTTTCTACAAATAGCGCACTGATCCCTTTCAAGCGTCTTCCTTCCTGCTCTAGGTCCCACCTCCTGTAACGCTGCTATTAACATTCTTTTCTCCTTCCTCTTTTCTTCTTCCTCTCGATTGCTAAACACCCTCCATGCTTCCTCCAACAGACTTTCTAAGTTCCGTGCATCAAGCCCCCTTAATTTTTGCAACTTTCGCCTTATGTCCCCTGCCGATTGTCCTATAAACAATGATACTAGTTGTTGAATACCTACTTCTGACCCTGGATCCAAGGGAGTATGTTTCCTCATCGTATCCCTTAATTTGTCCAGAAATTCTGAGGGGGTTTCTTTTCGACCCTGCCTTATAGCATATAAGGCAGACCAATTGATTGTTTTAGGAATAGCTCTTTCCATCCCTTTTACCACCCATCCTCGGTAGGCTTCTAAAAGATCTCGCTCTGCTCCTCTATCTGGGTCCCAACGAGGGTCTTGGAGAGGAAAATGATCTTTTATGTCTGCATTTCTGCCCCGCAAACTATCCTCAGCCATATTATGGGCTGTTTTCAAAATTAGATCCTTTTCTGTCTCCGTCATGGAGTCTAGTAACAACTGGATATCACTCCAGTCGGGATTGTGCTGCCTAATCAAATACTGAAAATGCCGTGTTACTCCCACCGGGTCACTTCGATAATCCTTAGCCACCTTTTTCCAGTTTTCCAAATCAAAAGAAGAGAACGGGACCTTTATTAAGATACGTGTCCCATCCGGTCCCACCGCCTCCCTCAGGGGGGCTAAAAGAATACTTTGTTGCCTCCTAGTTCTAGAAGCTATAGGGGAGTCCGGGAGGGTTTCAGGGGAAGAGTCCTCCCTTCTGGAGTGCTCCCTTCGTCCTGCGGAAGGGCTCCCTGCTCCTGGTGCCTGATAATGATCCAATAAATCAGCAGAAGTCTTAACTTCATTTAGTCTAGTACACTGTTGTCCTATACTGCATGCAGAGCAACAACGTTTTATCCCTCTACTTCCTGCTACCTGCTGATCCTTTTCTAATGCTAACACTAGAGGATCTTGTGGTGCCCCCATCCCACATTCTCTTTGCCATTCAGGATGATTCCTGAGGGTAAAGAACATATCAGCATATGCTGCCTCATCCCATTTACCTTCCCGCCTTAAAAATAGCATCAGTTGCAGAATGGTATTGTAGCTCAACGTCCCGTTTAGGGGCCACTTTTCCCCATCATCCAATTTATACACTAACCACCATTGATTACAATATTTTATCAGAGTTTTCTTACTTAGAGTGCCCCCAGGTCCCCCTGCAATATTTCGCCAATGTGCCAGAATACATCCAAGGGGTGTTCTTTTAGGTATTTCCTTTCCCTGTGAGCCTCCCATGACGTTGTCTCACTGGTTTGTTACTGCCCTAAGGTTTCCACAAGTAACTCTCAATACTCTAAAATTTCCCCACACTAGTCCGTGATGTTCTGTCCACCACTCACAGTGGCACTCCGGACACAAATGACACCACCAACCCCGATATATTTCTTCACACACTAGACAACATATAATATAAATCGGGCAACACTCGTTTTCTGGGTGGAACGCACACCTTTCTTCAGGCCCCTCTTCCCAGTTTATAAAGTATAAATTCCCATCACCATCCCAATCCATAAACAGAAAACCCGTATGTACAGACAAACAACAGAAAGAGACAACTTCCGCTTCGTCCGTCTCCGGCCGTTTCCCTCGCGGGAACACGGAACCGCGGATCAGGACTCCGCTCTCGCTCCGTAGCTTAGCTACGTCTCACTCACACCACACTCACACAATGCCGGCTTAATCAAATATTTTNATGGTAATAGCAATTATACAACCTATAACTCCTGTTATCACAACCAGGAGAACCCAGATAACCATTTGACAGGATACCCACTATATCCTGCCCCCTTACCCTGCATACGACTTACAAGGTCCGTTTGTGGGTGCTCCCCCAAGGAGCTGCTCGCCAGAGCCTGCCCACCCCAGCTGGCAACCTACCAAACCTGTGAGCTCACTGACCCAGGGGCAGCACAAAGGCTATCCACCCTGCGTAGGACGTCTCCTTACGACTTATGGGTTCCCCTCCTTCCCTAAACATACCTGGTCCGCTGATAGATGGTCCTTGTCTGCTCCTGCAGTGATCGGATGAGGAAGGGGAGTCCTTCCAAGCAATCTCGGGGCGCGCCAAAGGTGTCCCCCCTCTCAGCCGGTCCTGCAGCCGAGCAGAGATTGTCCCATCTGGGGTGCCAAATTGATTTGCGGAATCAAACTCTATAACCCAGAGTTAGGTTACAAAGCAGGCACGTTTATTCAATGAGACGCGTATCATTGGGTGTGTGGGGGATAGTTCCTCCTAACACGCACACCGTAGGGCAAAAGCTTGGTACAGATATAGGCCGAACTAATACACAATCAGTGATGTTCCCGGAATTCGCATACATATTCATTACATTTCCGAGAACTCATCAGCATATGGTCCCGCCATGAGCAGTGGGGGGTCTCCTTCTGATGGTCATGGGATGAAGGCCTATTGTCTTCAACAGAAGTAATCCGATCCTGACCCATTCCTTGTGTAATGCTTATCTGGCCTCACATCCTGCTTACCTGCATTCCTATACAATAGTTAATCTTTAGTTTGTCCTCTCCTAACTCACTTTAAAGTACAAACAATAGTCCATTTTAACTGATCCCAGTGATTCCAATTCTTATGGTTCCTTGGTGAGGCAGTTGACAAGCAAGGTGTGTCTTGTCCATCTTCTTGTTGAGAATCCAAACCGCTAATGAAAGTGCTGTGATCATGTTACAGCAGATGATGAGACAGATGGCTGGGCCCATCGTGCTGGTATCCATCTCAGATGTGTTCCTGTTAAGACGCAACATAGCCTCTTCCCCACATTATCATTGTCCAACAATCTAAAAAATTAAGAACATAGCATGCTTTAGCTATTCTTTCCTGAGGGGTCATACCTGCACTCCCCCTTTTTTTTTGTTTGTTTGTTTGTTTGTTTGCTTGTTTGTTTTTGTAGGGAAATCTATTATTATTATTTAAATCACTGAAATTACATATTCAGAACCAGAATTTTGAAAGCCAGGCAGGTGCAGGTAAGACATACGGTTGTAAATATACACATTACATTCTTAAACACCAGAAGATATTCAGCCAGTCAAGTTGGATTATACAACCAAGTATGAGAAAACTTCCTACATTGCCTATGTACTGCACATGAATGCACAGCATTTTATAGCAAACATTGTTTTCTAATTTAGAATGCAGACGTAGCACAACTTTCAAACATACTTTCAATGTTGTTAGGCCTATCTTAGAATTTTCTGGAGCATTGAACAACTGCTACAACAGCTAAAAGGTTCAGAAAAATACATTGCAACAATGCCAACAGCTGGAATGAGTGAGAGTCCAAACACCAGCATACGTCTCAGCAGCAGCTTTCCACAGCTCTAGCTCCCACACGCAGACCATCACCAAGCCTGGATGTTTGATCCTCCTTCTCTTGCGGTGGTGAATGAGCCATAGGCATGCTCTGCTCTGCTCCGAGTTGCTGAGCTCTGATAGCTTCCACTCCAGCGCCTTTTGTTGTGCAGATTCTCTCCAAAAACCCATCCACATCATGTATTGAGTACTTGTTAAAATCAACTGTGCCAAGGTCTTGCAATCACGAGGACAAAGAGTGTAACTTTTCATAACAGAACTCAACAGATTACTGGTATAGGGGGAGCCCAGCCCGAATTCAAGAACCGCTTTCCTGAGCTCTTTTATAATTTGAAAGCTTATACCCTCCCATCTCGGGCGCCTATTAGGTTCATAAATTACAGGGCAGGCAAGAGCCAAATGCAATCTCTGGACCATGTCAAAATCCCCCTCCCGCTCCGCTTCTTTGCAGATCGCACGCCAAACATCATGTGGATCTGGAGGGTGCAAGTCCGGTTCCTTCCTCGGGCTCACTAGACTGAGGTCTATAGGGTCATTATCCTTACAATCGCAGTCGTTTACAGCTGCTTCCACCACAGGAGGAGCGGTGAGCTCTATTGGGACAGTGGATTCCACATGTTCTTTTAGCGATTCAAAAACCGGTCTCCAGGGACCCAAGAGGTCTTCAGCCACAGAGTCTGAGTGCATAGCTGTGTCCCGCAGCCTCACTCCCACTTTGTCCCACGTCTCTGTGTCATAGATCGTAGTCCCATCTACTCCTACATTACAAGAGACCCACAACAAAAGTCGCATTAAATTGAACCTTTGCACTTTAGCGTGGTGCTTCTGCAAAATTGTTTCCATTATTTTGCAAGCTGCCTCCTGCTCCTTTGTTATACTTGGTCCCATTGTTCCCCATTGCTCACCTCCGTCCTGCAGAAGTGATTCTGGCTGTGCAGCCTGGTCCTGCTTCCTTTCAGCAGACCTTGGGTCGTGCTTCCTCTCAGCAACCCTAATTTTTGCTTCCTTTCAGCAGTTTTTTGGGTCCAACTTCCTTTCAGTGGACCATAGGGCTCCTTTCAGCAGCCCTAATTCCTTGCCACCAGTGGGAACAAAACAACTGGCAATGGAGGGGTAAACCCATTTGGGCTGCTGAACTGTGGAAAGAAATTGCTGCCTGAATAAAGAATATGGTTGTAACAGTGCATCATGTAGACGCTCATGTGTCCAAGAGTCGGGGTACTGAAGAACAACAAAATAAACATCAGGTAGATCGAGCTGCCAAAATTGAGGTGGCTCAAATAGACTTGGACTGGCAATACAAGAGTGAATTATTTCTAGCTCGGTGGGCCCATGAAACTTCGGGCCATCAAGGAAGAGATGCAACATGTAAGTGGGCTAGAGACTGAGGGTTGGACTTAACTATGGATGCTATTGCACAGGTTATTCATGACTGTGAAACATGTGCCTCAATTAAACAAGCCAAGAGGATGAAACCAAGGTTGATTATATCACCTTGCCACAAACCTGCGATGGTAAGCGTTTTGTGCTTACCATGGTGGAAGCAACCACTGGGTGGCTTGAAACATATGCTGTACCCCATGCTACCACCTGAAACACCATATTAGGTCTCGAGAAACAAGTCCTATGGTGACATGGCACTCCAGAAAGAATTGAGTCAGATAATGGGACTCATTTCAAAAATTCTCTTGTAAATACTTGGGCCAAAGATCATGGCACTGAGTCGATTTATCATATCCCCTATCATAGAATCATAGAATGGCCTGGGTTGAAAAGGACCACAGCGATCATCTCATTTCAACCCCCCCTGCTATGTGCAGGGTCACCAACCACTAGTCCAGGCTGCCCAGAGCCACATCCAGCCTGGCCTTGAATGCATCCAGGAATGGGGCATCCATAACCTCCTTGGGCAACCTGTTCCAGTGCTTCTCCACTCTCTGTTTGAAAAAACTTCCTCCTAATAACAAACCTTAACCTCCTCTGTCTCAGTTTAAAACCATTCCCCCTTGTCCTATCTCTATCCACCCCCTTAAACAGCCATTGCCCCTCCTGTTTATATGCTCCATTCAAGTATTGGAAGGCCACAATGAGGTCTCCCCAGAGCCTTCTCTTTTCCAAGCTACACAAGCCCAGTTCCCTCAACCTTTCCTTATAGGAGAGGTGCTCCAGCCCTCTGATTATCTTAGTGGCCCTCCTCTGGACCCGCTCCAAGAGCTCCACATCCTTCCTGTACTGGGGGTCCCAGGCCTGGAAGCAGTACTCCAGGTGGGGCCTCACAAGAGCTGAGTAGAGGGGGACAATTACCTCCCTCTCCCTGCTGGCCACCCCTTTTTTAATGCAGCCCAGAACACAGTTGGCCTTCCGGGCTGCAAGCGCCCACTGCTGGCTCATGTCTAGCTTCTCGTCCACCAGGACCCCCAAGTCCTTCTCCGCAGGGCTGCTCTCAAGATCTTCCCCCAGTTTGTGTAAATACCTGGGATTGCCCCGACCCAAGTGCAGCACCCTGCACTTGGCCTTATTGAACCTCATTAGGTTTTCATGGGCCCACTTCTTCAGCCTGTCCAGGTCCCTTCTGGATGGCTTCCCTTCCTTCCAGTGTATCTTCTGCACCACTCAGCTTGGTGTCATCTGCAAACTTGCTGAGGGTGCACTCCATGCCATCGTCTGTGTCACTGATGAAGATGTTGAAGAGCACCGGACCCAAGACTGACCCCTGAGGGACACCGCTTGCAACCGGCCTCCACCCTGACACAGAACCATTGATCACAACCCTTTGGCTGCGTCCATCCAACCAATTCTTAATCCATTGAACAGTCCATCCTTCAAATCCATGCCTCTCCAATTTAGAGAGAAGGATGTGGTGAGGGACCATGTCAAAGGCTTTGCAGAAGCCCAGATAGATGGCATCCATCGCCCTTCCCCTGTCCACTGAAGCCGTCACTCCATCATAGAAGGCCACCAGATTGGTCAGGCAAGATCTGCCCTTGGTGAAGCCATGCTGGCTGTCTCGAATCACCTCTTTGTCTCGTATGTGCTTTTACGTAGCTTCTAGGAGGATATGCTCCACGATCTTCCCAGGTACAGAGGTGAGGCTCACCAGCCTGTAGTACCCTGGGTCTTCCTTTCTCCCTTTCTTAAAAATAGGAGTAATGTTTCCCTTTTTCCTGTCATCGGGGACTTTACCCTATCATGCACCACCTTCTGGTAAAATTGAACGATACAGTGCGTTATTAAAAACTATGTTGAAAGCAATGGGTGGCGGAACATTTAAGCATTCAGAAAAGCATTTGGCAGAAGCCACCTGGTTGGTCAACACTCGAAGATCTATCAATCGTGTTGGTCTTGCCAGCTCCCTACACACTGTCAAGGGAGATAAGGTCCCTGTAGTACATGTAAATAGCATGCTGGGAAAAGTGGTTTGGGTTTTTCCAGCTTCTGGGAAGGGCAAACCTCTCAGTGGAACTGTTTTTGCCTAGGGACCTGGGTCCACTTGGTGGGTGATGCAGAAAGACAGGCAAGTTCAACGTGTACGGAGTGTAGTGGAAATGCTAACTCATGGCTTGAAACAGTGATTGAGCACCTGGTGGGAAGGCAGGGCCAACCCAGGGGAGCTCAGGTGCATGCAATGCACCTGAGTGATTGGAAGGGGTGGAGCCAGGATCTACCCCTTCCCAGAACTCGTTTAAGGGTTGGCAGTGGAGATAAGGGTGTTTCTACTTCAGTAACACAGGCAACCCCTTTCTTGTCCTGTTTTTGTTTCCCGGGTGCTGCTATGTAGTAGGTTTGAGGCCCTGGAATCCGAGGGAGAGGTGTGTGAGGATGCAGTGGGAGGTCTGCTTGCGATGTTGTCTAGGATGAGGTGGTCAATTCCACACCTCAAGGCTGCCTCCACCAGGAAGGAAAGAAGGGTGATTGTTATAGGTGACTCCCTTCTGAGAGGAATGGAGGACCTTATATGTCAGCCTGACCCTACCCATAGGGAGGTATGCTGGTCAGGGATATTTCTAGGAAACTCCCTTGTCTGATCTGCTTCTCTGATTATTACCCTTTATTAATAGTTCAGGCTGGCAGTGATGGGGTTGCTGACAGAAGCCTGAGGATTATAAAAAATGACTTCAGGGAACTGAAGCGGTTAGTTGATGGAGCAGGCATGCAGGTAGTATTTTTCTCTATTCCTTTAGTGTTAGGGAAGGATACTGAGAGGAGTTGGAAAACCCATCTTATGAACACATGGTTGAGAGGTTGGTGCAAACACAAGCATTTTGGGTTCTTTGATCATGGGGCTCTCTATGTTAGAGATTGTTTTGATGTTATTGAGCTTGTGGCTGGGAATGATAAGGTTGAATCTCTATGGGTAAGGATCAGGGGAAGGGCCAACAAGGCAGACATCCTGGTGGGGGGTCTGTTATAGACTGCCTAACCAGGATGAAGAGACAGATTAGGTGTTATATGAGTAACTAGCAGAAGTTGCATTATCGCCAGCCCTTGTCCTCATGGGGGACTTCTACTTCTCTGATATATGCTGGGAATAGAACATATAGCACAGAAGAAGTAGTCTAGGAGATTTCTAGAGTGGTATGGAAGATAACTTTCTTCTGCAGCTGGTGAGAGAGCCTACCAAGGGAGGTGCCCCACTAGACCTGCTGTTCACAAACGGAGAAGGTCTGGTGGGAGATGTGGATGTTGGGAGCTGTCTTGGACAGAGTGACCACGAAATGGTAGAGTTCTTGATTCTTGGTGGATCCAGGAAAGGGGACAGTAGAACTGCTACCTTGGACTTCTGGAAGGTGGACTTTGAATTGTTCAGGAGACTAGTAGGGAGGGTCCCTTGGGATTCAGCCTTTGAGGGTAAAGGGGTCCAGGAAGGCTGGTCGCTCCTCAAGAAGGAAATCTTAAAGGCGCAGGAGCAGGCTACCCCCCTGAGCCACAAGATGAGCTGGTGGGGAAGAAGACCAGTGTGGATGAACTGTGAGCTTTTCCTGAGGCTCCAGGAGAAAAAGAGAATCTACCTCCTGTGGAAGAAGGGACAGGCAACTCAGGGAGAGTACTAAGAAGTTGTTAGGATGTGCAGGGAGAAAATTAGTAAGGCAAAAGCCCAGCTTGAACTCAACTTGGCTGCTGGGGTAAAAGGGAACAAGAAACTCTTTTACAAATATATCAACAGTAAGAGGAGGACCAAGGAGAATCTCCCCATTCTTTACTGGATGTGGCTGGGAAAGTGACCATTGAGGATAAGGAAAAGTTTGAGGTTCTCAATGCCTTCTTAACATCTGTCTTTAATAGTCAGACCAGTTATCCTTGGGTTACTCTACCCCCTGACCTGGAAGTCTGGGATGGTGAACAGAATAAACCCCCCCACGATTCAGGAGGGAAACAGTCAGAGACCTACTATTCCAGCTGGATTGCCACAAGTCCATGGGGTCAGATGAGATCCATCTAAGAGTGATGAGTGAACTGGCGGAGGTGATAGCCAAGCCGCTTTCCATCATCTATCAGTGTTCCTGGTCAACTGGAGAGGTTCCAGAAGACTGGAGGCTTGCCAGTGTGGCTCCCATCTACAAGAAGGGTCATATGGAGTATCTGGGGAACTACAGGCCTGTCAGCCTGACTTCGGTGCCAGGGAAGGTTATGGAGCAGGTTGTCTTGAGGGAGATCACACGGCATATGGGGGACAACCGGGGGATCAGGCCTAGCCAGCATGGGTTTGTGAAGGGCAGGTCCTGCTTGACCAACCTGATCTCCTTCTATGATCTAGTGACCCACATGGTGGATGAGGGAAAGGCTGTTGATGTAGTCTACCTTGACTTCAGCAAAGCCTTTGACACTGTCTCCCACAGTATTCTCCTGGAGAAGCTGGCAGCCCATGGCTTGGACAGGTACACGCTTTGCTGGGTAAAGAACTGGCTGGAGGGCCAGGCCCAGAGAGTGGTGATGAATGGAGTTAAATCCAGCTGGTGACTGGTCACAGGTGGTGTTCCCCAGGGGTCAGTACTGGGGCCTGTCCTGTTCAGTATCTTTATTGATGACCTGGATGAGGGCATTGAGAGCACCCTCAGTAAGTTTGCAGATGACGCTAAGTTGGCTGGAAGTGTTGATCTGCCTGGGGATAGCAAGGCCCTACAGAGGAATCTGGACAGCCTGGATCGCTGGACTGAAGCTAATGAGATGAGGTTCAACAAGACCAAGTGCTGGGTCCTGCACTTTGGCCACAAGAACCCCAGGCAACACTACAGGCTTGGGGCAGAGTGGCTGGAAGACTGTGTAGAGGAAACAAACCTGGGGGTATTGGTCAATGCTCAGCTGAACATGAGCCAGCAGTGTGCCCAGGTGGCCAAGAAGGTCAATGGCATCCTGGCTTGTATCAGAAATAGTGTTGCTAGCAGGAGCAGGGAAGTAATTGTACCTCTGTACTCAGCACTGGTGAGGCCGTACCTTGAGTACTGTGTTCAGTTTTGGGTCCCTCTCTGCAAGAAAGACATTGAGGCCCTGGAGCGTGTCCAGAGAAGGGCAACAAAGCTGGTGAGGGGTCTGGAGCACAGGTTTTATGAGGAGCGGCTGAAGGAGCTGGGATTGTTTAGTTTGGAGGAGGTTCGGGGGAGACCTTTTTGCTCTATAACTACCTGAAAAGAGGTTGTAGTGAGCTGGGGGTCAGCCTCTTCTCCCATATAACTAGTTGATAGGACTAGAGGGAATGGCTTCAAGTTGCACCAGGGGAGATTCAGGTTGGATATTAGGAAATACTTCTCTGAAAGAGTGGTCAGGCGCTGGAACAGGCTGTCTAGGGAGATGGTGGAGTAATCGACCCTGGAAGTGTTCAAGGAATGTTTAGATGTTGTGTTGAGGGTCATGGTTTAGAGAGGGCTATTGGTGATAGGCGGACAGCTGGACTGGATGATCTTGTAGGTCTTTTCAAACGTTGGTGATTCTATGGGTCTATGATCTCACTGGAGATGCCTGTGTATCTGAGGCCTTCTAAGGGTAAGCAGATGCTTTCCTTTGTTTCTGTGTCCATGGCTGCCACATTTGAGCATATCCTCACCTGCTGCAGCCTAGGACTTAGCTACTATGCTGTCATTGCTGTGCTTTCCATCGTGTTACAGCATTACACTCTTGAACACCTGCAGGATCCTGAGTCACTGAGTAAGGTAACAGCAAAAACTAAAAGACAAGAAAAAGAGACTGAGGAAGACACTGTCACTATTACTACTACCCAACCTCTGAAAATAACTGAAATTGGAGGTTCAAGAAAAGATTTTGTACAGCACCTGCATGAACACATTGTCACCTGGTTACTTCGATGTTGGGACACTGGGGCAAACAGTGTGTCGCTAGATGACAGAGAAGATCACTAACTGGGAAGCATTTCTAAGGACTCAGCTATTGACAGAGGTATTAGTAGATGTCTGGATGGGGCCTTCACCTTCTGGAAGCAGATGCTATTAGCTGTAAAGGAAAAAAGCACTTTCAAAGAAGATCTGATGCCTGAGATGACAAAATGGACTACTATGTGTAAACGGTTTACAGGCTGGTTCAGCCTGGTTCTGTGACTAGCGGGGGGGAAGGATTTTGCAAAATCCGCGACTCCGAAAAAGGGAAACAGGGGACTCCAAAATAATTAAAAACAGTGGCAACGATCTGAAGAGGTACTGCATATGTTTCAAGCCACCAAGTGGTTGCCTCCACCATAATAAGCACATAACGCTTACCATTGCGAGATCATGGCAAGGTGATGTAATCAGCCTGCCACACCTCCCCGTATTTATACTTTTGCCATCGCCCTTCTCCCCAAAGAGGTTTCATCCTCCTGGCTTGTTTAATTGTGGCGCATGTGTCACAGTCATGAACAACCTGTGCAATAGCATCCATAGTTAAGTCCACCCCTTGATCTCTAGCCCATTTGTACGTTGCATCTCTTCCTTGATGGCCCGAAGTTTCATGGGCTCACCGAGCTAGAAACAATTCACTCTTGTGTTGCCAGTCCAAATCTATTTGAGCCACCTCAATTTTGGCAGCTCAATCTACCTGATGTTTATTTTGTTGTTCTTCAGTACCCTGACTCTTGGACACATGAGCATCTACATGATGCAATGTTACAACCATATCCTTTATTTGGGCAGCAATGTCTTTCCACAGTTCAGCTGCCCAAATAGATTTACCCCTCCGCTGCCAGTTGTTTTGCTCCCACTGCTGTAACCACCCCCATAAAGCATTTGCCACCATCCATGAGTCAGTGTAAAGATAAAGCATTGGCCACCTCTCCCGTTCAGCAACATCTAAGGCCTGTCACGGTTTTGTGATTTTGGTTTTGCTTGAGCCGGGAAGCGTTTGCCTTTAATAGCTGAGATTTTTGCCCGTGACAGGGAGAGTGGGCCCAAGGGCCCCCCTTCCCAGCCCCCCCCCCCCAAAGAAGACGGGA
>JACDJE010000952.1:38987-51469 GCA_016647715.1 Pavo muticus | reverse complement strand
TGTGGGGCGCTGTGGGGCTCTATGGGGCAGTGTGCGGCGGTGCAACACAGGGCAGTGCAGCATTGCAGTGCCACATTGTGCAACTCGCTGCGATGCAGCGCCACGCAGTGCATTGCAGTGCCACATACAATCATGCAGCACCACGCAGTGCATTGCAGTGCTGCATGCAACAATGCAGCACCACACAGCGCCAGACGATAATGCAGCACCTTGCAATGTGTTGCAGCACCACACAATCATGCAGCACCACGCAGTGCATCGCAGTGCCACACAGTAATGCAGCACCATGCAGTGTGGTGCAGTGCCATATGCAATAATGCCGCACCATGCAGTCTGTTGCAGTGCCACATGCAATAATGCAGCACCATGTGGTGCGTTGCAGGGTCACACACAATCATGCCGCACCATGCAGTGCATCGCAGTGCCACACGCAATAATGCAGCACCACACCATGTGCTGCAGTGCCGCATGCAATAATGCAGCACCATGCAGTGCATCGCAGTGCCACACAGAATAATGCAGCACCATGACGTGCATTGCGGTGCTGCATGCAACAATGCAGCACCACACGGTGCATTGCAACGCCCCCCAGTGCACTGCAGCGCAACGAGCACCCCCACGCCGCGCTTCATCGT
The DNA here is from genome assembly GCA_016647715.1 of Pavo muticus. Classification (NCBI taxonomy): domain Eukaryota; kingdom Metazoa; phylum Chordata; class Aves; order Galliformes; family Phasianidae; genus Pavo; species Pavo muticus. The sequence goes on along the minus strand of JACDJE010000952.1, from coordinate 50,834 downwards.
GCCGCACTGCGCCGCGGGGCCCCGCCGTGCAGCCGTGCAGCCCCGCAGCGCCGCAGCCGCACGTTCTGAGCGCGGTGCCCCCCCGCAGCTGCGCACGATGGCTGCGGAGGAATGCCAGCGCGCGCTGCGCAGCCTGGAGACGCATTACCAGGAGTTCCTGCAGCACAGCGCCGACGCGCGCTGCTTCCAGCCCGACGACCGCATGCAGCTGCAGCGCGACTACAGCGCCTGCACGCAGAAGTACGAGCTGCTGCTGCGCGTGCAGGAGAAAGGTGAGCTGCCCCCACACACAACACGCGGCCGCCCCGTGCAGCGCTGCAGGGCTGCAACCCACCCCACGGCATCCCTTCCGTGCAGCGCTGCGGTGCTGCACCCCCAGCCCGCTGCAATGCTGCAACCCAGCCCACAGCACCCCCCCGTGCAGTGCTGCAGTGCTGCACCCCCGCCCCATATAATCCACCCGTTGCAGTGCTGCAACCCACCCCACGGCATCCCTTCCATGCAGCGCTGTGGTGCTGCACCCCCAGCCCTCTACAATGCTGCAACCCAGCCCACAGCACCCCCCTGTGCAGTGCTGCAGTGCTGCAGTGCTGCACCCCCGCCCCATATAATCCACCCGTTGCAGTGCTGCAACCCACCCCACAGCATCCCTTCCATGCAGCGCTGTGGTGCTGCACCCCCAGCCCTCTACAATGCTGCAACCCAGCCCACAGCACCCCCCTGTGCAGTGCTGCAGTGCTGCAGTGCTGCACCCCCGCCCCATATAATCCACCCGTTGCAGTGCTGCAACCCACCCCACATCATCCGTTCCATGCAGTGCTGTGGTGCTGCACCCCCAACCCACTGCATCAACTCAGCGCAGCGCTGCAGTGGTGCACCTCCACCGCACAGCACCCACCCCATGCAGCACTGCAGCCCCGCCCTGCTGCACCCACCCGCTGCAGCGCTGCAGCGCTGCACCTCCACCCCACAGCACCCACCCCGTGCAGCGTTGCAGCCCCATCCTGCTTCACCCACCCATTGCAGGGCTGCAAGGCGGCAGTGCCACATTTTCCCACTCAGCAGCACTGCATCCCAATCTGCAGCACCTGCCCACTCAGTGCAGTGCTGCAGTGCTACACCCCCCCACTTTGCTGCATCAACCCCATGCAGTGCTGCGGCGCTGCACCTCCACCCCATGCAGCGCTGCAGGCTCACCCTGCTTCACCTTCCCATTCCAGTGCTGCAGTGCTGCAGCCCCACCCCACTGCACCCACCTGCTGCAGTGCTGCAGTGCTACACACCCACTTTGCAGCATCAACCCCATGCCGTGCTGCAGCGCTGCACCTCCACCCCACAGCACCCACCCCATGCAGCATTGCAGCCCCATCCTGCTTCACCCACCCATTGCAGGGCTGCAGGGCTGCAACACTGCATCCACCCACTCAGCCACACTGCCTCCCAATCTGCAGCGCCCACCCGCTGCAGTGCTGCAGCCTCACCCTGCTTCACACACTCAGTGCAGTGCTGCAGTGCTACACCCCCCCCACTTTGCTGCATCGACCCCATGCAGTGCTGCAGTGCTGCAGTGCTGCACCTCCACCCCACAGCACCCACCCCGTGCAGCGCTGCAGCCCCATCCTGCTTCACCCACCCATTGCAGTGCTGCAGGGCTGCAGTGCCACATCTTCCCACTCAGCAGCACTGCATCCCAATCTGCAGCAGCTGCCCACTCAGTGCAGTGCTGCAGTGCTACACACCCACTTTGCTGCATCAACCCCATGCCGTGCTGCGGCGCTGCACCTCCACCCCATGCAGCGCTGCAGCCTCACCCTGCTTCACCCACCCATCAAAGAGCTGCAGTGCTGCAGCCCCACCCCACTGCACCCACCTGCTGCAGTGCTGCAGTGCTACACACCCACTTTGCAGCATCAACCCCATGCAGTGCTGCGGCGCTGCACCTCCACCCCACAGCACCCACCCCATGCAGCGCTGCAGCCCCGCCCTGCTGCACCCACTCAGTGCAGGGCTGCAGGGCTGCAACACTGCATCCACCCACTCAGCCACACTGCCTCCCAATCTGCAGCGCCCACCCGCTGCAGTGCTGCAGCCTCACCCTGCTTCACACACTCAGTGCAGTGCTGCAGTGCTACACCCCCCCCACTTTGCTGCATGAACCCCATGCCGTGCTGCGGCGCTGCACCTCCACCCCATGCAGCGCTGCAGCCTCACCCTGCTTCACCCACCCATCGAAGAGCTGCAGTGCTGCACCTCCACCCCACAGCACCCACCCCACGCAGCGCTGCAGCCCCGCCCTGCTGCACCCACTCAGTGCAGTGCTGCAACGCTGCCGCGTCCCCGCAGGAGAGCAGGAGGAGTCGCTGCGCCGCAGCTACATCTCGCAGCTGAAGGACATCCGGCTGCAGCTGGAGAACTGCGAGAGCCGCACCGTGCATAAACTGCGCCTGCCGCTGGACAACGAGCCCGGCACCGAGTGCGCGCAGCGCATCGCCGAGCAGCAGGTGGGCAGCGCGGCGCTGCGGGGCCTGGCCTGCGGGCACCAATGCGCCGGCGTGCTGCGCGGGGCTGCAGTTCTTCGTGGCGTGGCTGCGCTGCTCTGCTGCGTGTTCTCACCTCGCTGCTGCGCTGCGCCGTGCTGCGTGTCCCCTGTGCTGTGCAGTGCTGCGCAGTGCTGCGTGTCCCTGCATGATTGCAGTGCTGTGCAGTGCTGCGTGTCCCAGTGAGACGGTGCTGCGCAGTGCTGCATGCCCTTGTATGATTGCAGCGCTGTGCAGTGCTGTGCGTCCTTGCACAATTGCAGTGCTTTGCAGCGCTGCATGTCCCCCGTATGATTGCAGTGCTGAGCAGTGATGCATGCCCTTGTACGATTGCAGTGCTGTGCAGTGCTGCGTGTCCCTATATGACTGCAGCGCTGTGCTGTGCTGCATGCCCTTGTGTGATTGCAATGCTGCACAGCGCTGCATGTCCCTGTATGATTGCAGTGCTGTGCAGTGCTGCGTGTTCTTGTATGGTTGCAGCACAGTGCAGTGCTGCGTGTCCCCAGTGCAGTGCAATGCTATGCAGTGGTGCATGTCCCCGTATGATTGCAGAGCTGTGCTGCGCTGCATGTCTTGCTGACCCCGCCGTGCTGACATGCACTGCACTGCAGCAGGGACGGCACAACATGCAGCACGTGCAGTGATGCATGTTGTGTTGTCCCTGCTGCAGTGCAATGCAGTGCAGTGCAACATGACTCCATATGAGTGCAATGCAGTGCAGTGTTGCATGTCCCGCTGTCCCCACTGTGCTGACATGCACTGCTGTGCAGCGCTGCGTGCCCTGGAGTCATCGCTGCAGCGTGCAGTCGTGCATGTCCCAGTGGCGCTGCTGCGCTGTGCAGTGCTGCGTGTCCCCAGTGCAGTGCAGTGCAGCGCTGCATGTCCCAGTGAGTACTATGCAGTGCTGCATGTCCCCGTATGACTGCAGTGCTGCGCTGCGCTGCATGTCCTGCTGACCCCGCTGTGCTGACATGCACCGCTGGGCACTGCAGCAGGGACAGCACAACACGCAGCGTTGCATGTTGTGCTGTCCCTGCTGCAGTGCAATGCAGTTGCTGCGGTGCAACGTGTCTCCATATGAGTGCAATGCAATGCAGTGTTGCATGTCCCGCTGCCCCCCACTGCGCTGACATGCACGGCTGTGCAGTGCTGCACATTCCCATATGATTGCTAGGCAGTGCAGTGCAGTGCTGCACGCCCCGCTGCCACCACTGTGCTGGCATGCACTGCTGTGCAGCGCTGCGTGCCCTGGAGTCATCGCTGCAGTGTGCAGTCGTGCATGTCCCAGTGGCGCTGCTGCAGTGACGCACAGTGCAGAGCTGCATGTCCTGGTGTCACTGCTGTGCAGTGCAGTGCAGTGCTGCTTGTCCCGGTGTCACTGCTGTGCAGTGCAGTGCAGTGCTGCATGTCCCCATGTCACGGCTGCATTGTGCACTGCTGCATGTCCTCACTGCACTGACATGCATTGCTGTGCAGTGCAGTGCTGCACACCCTGCAGTCCCCGCTGCAGTGACATGCAGTGTTGTGCAGTGTTGCATGTTGCAGCCGCTGCTGCAGTGACGTGCAGCACAGTACAGCGCTGCACATCCCGTAGGAGTGCAGTGCAGCATGCTGGCATGCAGCGCAGTGCAGCACATCATGTCCCATAGGAGTGCAGAGCAGTGTGCTGACACATGGTGCAATACAGCATGCTGACACGCAGCGCAGTGTGCCGACATGCAGCGCAGCGTGCTGACACATGGTGCAATACAGCATGCTGACATGCAGCACAGCATGCCGACATGCAGCGCAGCATGCAGACACACAGTGCAGTGTGCTGACACGGAGCGCAGCGTGCTGACATGGTGCAATACAGCGTGCTGACACACAGCACAGCGTGCTGAGATGCAGCGCAGCGTGCTGACATGCAGCGCAGCGTGCCGACACGCAGCGCAGCGTGCTGACATGCAGTGCTGTGCTGCAGGAGATCCACCGTGAGCTGGAGGGCATCCGTGAGAGCCTGGAGGCGGTGAGCGCGCGCTCGGCGCAGGTTTTGGCGCAGCCCGAGGACGGAGCCTCCGCGCCGCTGCTGCGCTCCGAGCTGGAGGTGACGCTGCAGAAAATGGAGCGCGTCTACAGCCTGTCCTGCGTCTACCTGGAGAAGTGAGACGTGCAGCAACGCGGGGGGGGGAGGAAGGAAGGCAAAGGGGGAGGAGGAAGAGGAGGCGGAGGAGGAGGAAATGGAGGAGGAGGAGGAGATGAAGGCAAAGGAGGAGGAGGAGGAGGAGGAGATGATGAAGGCAGAGAAGGAGGAAGAGGAGGAAGAGGAGATGAAGGCAGAGGAGGAGGAGGAGAAGGAGATGAAGGCAGACGAGGAGGAGGAGGAGATGATGAAGGCAGACGAGGAGGAGAAGGAGGAGGAGGAGGAGGAGATGAAGGCAGAGGAGGAGGAGGAGGATGAAGGCAGGCGAGGAGGAGGAGGAGGAGGACGTCTGCAGCCTCTCCTGNGCCCCATATAATCCACCCGTTGCAGTGCTGCAACCCACCCCACGGCATCCCTTCCATGCAGCGCTGTGGTGCTGCACCCCCAGCCCTCTACAATGCTGCAACCCAGCCCACAGCACCCCCCTGTGCAGTGCTGCAGTGCTGCAGTGCTGCACCCCCGCCCCATATAATCCACCCGTTGCAGTGCTGCAACCCACCCCACAGCATCCACTCAGTGCAGTGTTGCAGTGCTGCAACCCACCCCACATCATCCGTTCCATGCAGTGCTGTGGTGCTGCACCCCCAACCCACTGCATCAACTCAGCGCGGCGCTGCAGTGGTGCACCTCCACCGCACAGCACCCACCCCATGCAGCACTGCAGCCCCGCCCTGCTGCACCCACCCGCTGCAGCGCTGCAGCGCTGCACCTCCACCCCACAGCACCCACCCCGTGCAGCGTTGCAGCCCCATCCTGCTTCACCCACCCATTGCAGGGCTGCAAGGCGGCAGTGCCACATTTTCCCACTCAGCAGCACTGCATCCCAATCTGCAGCACCTGCCCACTCAGTGCAGTGCTGCAGTGCTACACCCCCCCACTTTGCTGCATCAACCCCATGCAGTGCTGCGGCGCTGCACCTCCACCCCATGCAGCGCTGCAGGCTCACCCTGCTTCACCTTCCCATTCCAGTGCTGCAGTGCTGCAGCCCCACCCCACTGCACCCACCTGCTGCAGTGCTGCAGTGCTACACACCCACTTTGCAGCATCAACCCCATGCCGTGCTGCAGCGCTGCACCTCCACCCCACAGCACCCACCCCATGCAGCATTGCAGCCCCATCCTGCTTCACCCACCCATTGCAGGGCTGCAGGGCTGCAACACTGCATCCACCCACTCAGCCACACTGCCTCCCAATCTGCAGCGCCCACCCGCTGCAGTGCTGCAGCCTCACCCTGCTTCACACACTCAGTGCAGTGCTGCAGTGCTACACCCCCCCCACTTTGCTGCATCGACCCCATGCAGTGCTGCAGTGCTGCAGTGCTGCACCTCCACCCCACAGCACCCACCCCGTGCAGCGCTGCAGCCCCATCCTGCTTCACCCACCCATTGCAGTGCTGCAGGGCTGCAGTGCCACATCTTCCCACTCAGCAGCACTGCATCCCAATCTGCAGCAGCTGCCCACTCAGTGCAGTGCTGCAGTGCTACACACCCACTTTGCTGCATCAACCCCATGCCGTGCTGCGGCGCTGCACCTCCACCCCATGCAGCGCTGCAGCCTCACCCTGCTTCACCCACCCATCAAAGAGCTGCAGTGCTGCAGCCCCACCCCACTGCACCCACCTGCTGCAGTGCTGCAGTGCTACACACTCACTTTGCAGCATCAACCCCATGCAGTGCTGCGGCGCTGCACCTCCACCCCACAGCACCCACCCCACGCAGCGCTGCAGCCCCGCCCTGCTGCACCCACTCAGTGCAGTGCTGCAACGCTGCCGCGTCCCCGCAGGAGAGCAGGAGGAGTCGCTGCGCCGCAGCTACATCTCGCAGCTGAAGGACATCCGGCTGCAGCTGGAGAACTGCGAGAGCCGCACCGTGCATAAACTGCGCCTGCCGCTGGACAACGAGCCCGGCACCGAGTGCGCGCAGCGCATCGCCGAGCAGCAGGTGGGCAGCGCGGCGCTGCGGGGCCTGGCCTGCGGGCACCAATGCGCCGGCGTGCTGCGCGGGGCTGCAGTTCTTCGTGGCGTGGCTGCGCTGCTCTGCTGCGTGTTCTCACCTCGCTGCTGCGCTGCGCCGTGCTGCGTGTCCCCTGTGCTGTGCAGTGCTGCGCAGTGCTGCGTGTCCCTGCATGATTGCAGTGCTGTGCAGTGCTGCGTGTCCCAGTGAGACGGTGCTGCGCAGTGCTGCATGCCCTTGTATGATTGCAGCGCTGTGCAGTGCTGTGCGTCCTTGCACAATTGCAGTGCTGTGCAGCGCTGCATGTCCCCCGTATGATTGCAGTGCTGAGCAGTGATGCATGCCCTTGTACGATTGCAGTGCTGTGCAGTGCTGCGTGTCCCTATATGACTGCAGCGCTGTGCTGTGCTGCATGCCCTTGTGTGATTGCAATGCTGCACAGCGCTGCATGTCCCTGTATGATTGCAGTGCTGTGCAGTGCTGCGTGTTCTTGTATGGTTGCAGCACAGTGCAGTGCTGCGTGTCCCCAGTGCAGTGCAATGCTATGCAGTGGTGCATGTCCCCGTATGATTGCAGAGCTGTGCTGCGCTGCATGTCTTGCTGACCCCGCCGTGCTGACATGCACTGCACTGCAGCAGGGACGGCACAACATGCAGCACGTGCAGTGATGCATGTTGTGTTGTCCCTGCTGCAGTGCAATGCAGTGCAGTGCAACATGTCTCCATATGAGTGCAATGCAGTGCAGTGTTGCATGTCCCGCTGTCCCCACTGTGCTGACATGCACTGCTGTGCAGCGCTGCGTGCCCTGGAGTCATCGCTGCAGCGTGCAGTCGTGCATGTCCCAGTGGCGCTGCTGCGCTGTGCAGTGCTGCGTGTCCCCAGTGCAGTGCAGTGCAGCGCTGCATGTCCCAGTGAGTACTATGCAGTGCTGCATGTCCCCGTATGACTGCAGTGCTGCGCTGCGCTGCATGTCCTGCTGACCCCGCTGTGCTGACATGCACCGCTGGGCACTGCAGCAGGGACAGCACAACACGCAGCGTTGCATGTTGTGCTGTCCCTGCTGCAGTGCAATGCAGTTGCTGCGGTGCAACGTGTCTCCATATGAGTGCAATGCAATGCAGTGTTGCATGTCCCGCTGCCCCCCACTGCGCTGACATGCACGGCTGTGCAGTGCTGCACATTCCCATATGATTGCTAGGCAGTGCAGTGCAGTGCTGCACGCCCCGCTGCCACCACTGTGCTGGCATGCACTGCTGTGCAGCGCTGCGTGCCCTGGAGTCATCGCTGCAGTGTGCAGTCGTGCATGTCCCAGTGGCGCTGCTGCAGTGACGCACAGTGCAGAGCTGCATGTCCTGGTGTCACTGCTGTGCAGTGCAGTGCAGTGCTGCGTGTCCCGGTGTCACTGCTGTGCAGTGCAGTGCAGTGCTGCATGTCCCCATGTCACGGCTGCATTGTGCACTGCTGCATGTCCTCACTGCACTGACATGCATTGCTGTGCAGTGCAGTGCTGCACACCCTGCAGTCCCCGCTGCAGTGACATGCAGTGTTGTGCAGTGTTGCATGTTGCAGCCGCTGCTGCAGTGACGTGCAGCACAGTACAGCGCTGCACATCCCGTAGGAGTGCAGTGCAGCATGCTGGCATGCAGCGCAGTGCAGCACATCATGTCCCATAGGAGTGCAGAGCAGTGTGCTGACACATGGTGCAATACAGCATGCTGACACGCAGCGCAGTGTGCCGACATGCAGCNGAGGGGGGGGAGGAGGAAAGCCAAGGGGGAAGAGGAAGAGGAGGAGGAGGAGGAGATGGAGGCAGAGGAGGAGAAGGCAGAGGAGGAGGAGATGGAGGAGGAGGAGGAGGATGAAGGCAGAGAAGGAGGAAGGGGAGGAAGAGGAGGAGGAGATGAAGGCAGAGGAGGAGGAGATGGAGGAGGAGATGAAGGCAGAGGGGAAGATGAAGGCAAAGGTGGAAGAGGCGGAGGAAGAAGAGGAGGAGGAGGGCGAAGGTATAGAAGGCAGAGATGAAGGCAGAGGAGACGAAGGCAGAGGAGGAGGAGGGGGAGGAGGAGGAGGATGAAGGCAGAAGGGGGGGAGGAGGAGGAGGGGGAGATGAGGGCTGAGGCTGAGGCTGAGGCTGAGGAAGGCCCATGGTGCGCTGCCGCCCGCAGGCTGAAGACCATCGCCGTGGTGATCCGCAGCACGCAGGAGGCCGAGGAGCTGCTGCAGCTCTACGAGGAGCAGCTGAAGAGCGCCCATGCGGTGCCTGCAGACATCCCTGAGCTGCAGAGCTGCTGCGAGGAGCTGAAGGTACCTGGGGGAGGGGGGGGGGAGCGGTATGGGATGGGTCACTGTGGGTCTCACTGGGTCCCTATGGTTTGCAATGGGTTGTTGTGGGTCTCTATAGGTTGCCGTGGGTCCCTGTGGGTCACTATGGGTCTCAGTGGGTGACTGTGGGTCCTTATGGATTTCTATAGGGCAGTTACGAGTCTCTGCGTGTCCCTGTGGGTCCCTATGGGTTTCTATGGGTCGCTGTGGGTCACAGTGGGTCCCTCTGGGTCCCTATGGGTCCCTATGGGTCGCTGTGGGTTTCTATGGGTCACTATGGGTCGCTATGGGTTTCTCTGGGTCGCTGTGGGTCACAGTGGGTCCCTCTGGGTCCCAGTGGGTCACTGTGGGTTTCTATGGGTCCCTCTGGGTCCCTGTGGGTCTCAGTGAGTTCCTATGGGTCACTATGGGTCGCTATGGGTTTCTATGGGTCGCTGTGGGTCACAGTGGGTCTCAGTGGGTCCCTCTGGGTCACTATGGGTCGCTATGGGTTTCTATGGGTCGCTGTGGGTCACAGTGGATCTCAGTGGGTCCCTCTGGGTCCCTATGGGTCACTATGGGTTTCTATGGGTCCCTGTGGGTCCCAGTGGGTCGCTGTGGGTCCCAGTGGGTCTCAGTGGGTCCCTCTGGGTCCCTATGGGTCGGTATGGGTTTCTATGGGTCCCTGTGGGTCCCAGTGGGTCGCTGTGGGTCCCAGCGGGCCGCGTTGCCCACCCCGCTCTTTGCCCGCATTGCAGCGGCTGCGCTCGCAGGCCGACGGGCACGCAGCGGCGTTCGCGGCGCTGCAGGAGGAGCTGAGCCGGGCGCGGGCGGTGAACGAGCGCATGGAGCGCGGGCACGGCGAGCGCNGGCGCTGCACCTCCACCCCACAGCACCCACCCCACGCAGCGCTGCAGCCCCGCCCTGCTGCACCCACTCAGTGCAGTGCTGCAACGCTGCCGCGTCCCCGCAGGAGAGCAGGAGGAGTCGCTGCGCCGCAGCTACATCTCGCAGCTGAAGGACATCCGGCTGCAGCTGGAGAACTGCGAGAGCCGCACCGTGCATAAACTGCGCCTGCCGCTGGACAACGAGCCCGGCACCGAGTGCGCGCAGCGCATCGCCGAGCAGCAGGTGGGCAGCGCGGCGCTGCGGGGCCTGGCCTGCGGGCACCAATGCGCCGGCGTGCTGCGCGGGGCTGCAGTTCTTCGTGGCGTGGCTGCGCTGCTCTGCTGCGTGTTCTCACCTCGCTGCTGCGCTGCGCCGTGCTGCGTGTCCCCTGTGCTGTGCAGTGCTGCGCAGTGCTGCGCTGCGTGTCCCTGCATGATTGCAGTGCTGTGCAGTGCTGCGTGTCCCAGTGAGACGGTGCTGTGCAGTGCTGCGTGTCCCCATATGATTGCAGCGCTGTGCAGTGCTGTGCGTCCTTGCACAATTGCAGTGCTTTGCAGCGCTGCATGTCCCCCGTATGATTGCAGTGCTGAGCAGTGATGCATGCCCTTGTACGATTGCAGTGCTGTGCAGTGCTGCGTGTCCCTATATGACTGCAGCGCTGTGCTGTGCTGCATGCCCTTGTGTGATTGCAATGCTGCACAGCGCTGCATGTCCCTGTATGATTGCAGTGCTGTGCAGTGCTGCGTGTTCTTGTATGGTTGCAGCACAGTGTAGTGCTGCGTGTCCCCAGTGCAGTGCAATGCTATGCAGTGGTGCATGTCCCCGTATGATTGCAGAGCTGTGCTGCGCTGCATGTCTTGCTGACCCCGCTGTGCTGACATGCACTGCACTGCAGCAGGGACGGCACAACATGCAGCACGTGCAGTGATGCATGTTGTGTTGTCCCTGCTGCAGTGCAATGCAGTGCAGTGCAACATGTCTCCATATGAGTGCAATGCAGTGCAGTGTTGCATGTCCCGCTGTCCCCACTGTGCTGACATGCACTGCTGTGCAGCGCTGCGTGCCCTGGAGTCATCGCTGCAGCGTGCAGTCGTGCATGTCCCAGTGGCGTTGCTGCGCTGTGCAGTGCTGCGTGTCCCCAGTGCAGTGCAGTGCAGCGCTGCATGTCCCAGTGAGTACTATGCAGTGCTGCATGTCCCCGTATGACTGCAGTGCTGCGCTGCGCTGCATGTCCTGCTGACCCCGCTGTGCTGACATGCACCGCTGGGCACTGCAGCAGGGACAGCACAACACGCAGCGTTGCATGTTGTGCTGTCCCTGCTGCAGTGCAATGCAGTTGCTGCGGTGCAACGTGTCTCCATATGAGTGCAATGCAATGCAGTGTTGCATGTCCCGCTGCCCCCCACTGCGCTGACATGCACGGCTGTGCAGTGCTGCACATTCCCATATGATTGCTAGGCAGTGCAGTGCAGTGCTGCACGCCCCGCTGCCACCACTGTGCTGGCATGCACTGCTGTGCAGCGCTGCGTGCCCTGGAGTCATCGCTGCAGTGTGCAGTCGTGCATGTCCCAGTGGCGCTGCTGCAGTGACGCACAGTGCAGAGCTGCATGTCCTGGTGTCACTGCTGTGCAGTGCAGTGCAGTGCTGCGTGTCCCGGTGTCACTGCTGTGCAGTGCAGTGCAGTGCTGCATGTCCCCATGTCACGGCTGCATTGTGCACTGCTGCATGTCCTCACTGCACTGACATGCATTGCTGTGCAGTGCAGTGCTGCACACCCTGCAGTCCCCGCTGCAGTGACATGCAGTGTTGTGCAGTGTTGCATGTTGCAGCCGCTGCTGCAGTGACGTGCAGCACAGTACAGCGCTGCACATCCCGTAGGAGTGCAGTGCAGCATGCTGGCATGCAGCGCAGTGCAGCACATCATGTCCCATAGGAGTGCAGAGCAGTGTGCTGACACATGGTGCAATACAGCATGCTGACATGCAGC
>JACDJE010000951.1:32675-44562 GCA_016647715.1 Pavo muticus | reverse complement strand
GGGACACTGCATGGGGACACTGAGGACATCAATGGGACACTGCATGGGGACATCAATGGGACATCAATAGGACACTGCATGGGGACACTGGGGACATCAATGGGACATCAGTGGGACACTGCATGGGGACAATGGGGACATCAATGGGACACTGCATGGGGACATTGGAGACATCAATGGGACATTGTATGGGGACATTAGGGACATCAGTGGGACACTGCATGGGGACAATGGGGAGACTGCATGGGGACACTGGGGACACAGCGTGGGGACAATGGGGACAGCAATGGGACACTGCATGGGGACATTGGGGACAATGGGGACATCAGTGGGACACTGCATGGGGACATTGGGGACAATGGGGACACTGCATGGAGACAATGGGGACATCAGTGGGACTCTGCATGGGGACATGGGGGACATCAATGGGACACTGCATGGGGACAATGGGGACATCAGTGGGACTCTGCATGGGGACATCGGGACAATGGGACACTGCATGGGGACATCAATGGGGACACTGCATGGGGACACTGAGGACATCAATGGGACATCAATAGGACACTGCATGGGGACACTGGGGACATCAATGGGACATCAATGGGACATTAATGGGGACATCAATGGGGACACTGCATGGGGACATTGAGGACATCAATAGGACACTGCATGGGGACACTGGGGACATCAATGGGACATCAGTGGGACACTGCATGGGGACATCGGGACAATGGGACACTGCATGGGGACAATGGGGACATCAATGGGACACAGCATGGAGACATCAATGGGACACTGCATGGGGACATTGGGGACATCAATGGGACATCAATAGGACACTGCATGGGGACATCGGGACAATGGGACACTGCATGGGGACACTGCATGGGGACATTGAGAACATCAATGGGACATCAATGGGACATCAATGGGACACTGCATGGGGACATTGGGGACATCAATGGGACATCAATGGGACANCAGACCCCAGTTTGTCCCCATGTCACCACCGCTCCCAATGTCTCCACTGACCCCCAGTGACTCCAGTTTATGTCCACGTCCCCCATTGACCCCAATGTCCCCACTGACCCCAATGCCTCCACTGACCCCATGTCCCCAGTGCCCCCAGTTACCCCAATGTCCCCACTGCCTCCAATGTCCCTGAAAGCCCCCACTGCCCCTCAACCCCCCCCGACCCCTGCTCACCCTGTTGACCTTCAGCAGCACGCAGGGTCTCCCGGCCCCGTACCCGTAGTCGCTGGCCGCCCCCAGCCCCGCGCAGGGCCCCAGCAGGGAGCGGTTGAACCGGCAGGCCCGTTTGGGGTAATTGGGGACGCCGTCGTCCGGCTGCTCGTTGTAGCGGCCCGGGATGCAGGCGGCGTTGCGGGCTGCCTGCACGCTGTCGTTGTACGCTGGGCACAGCAGGGCCTGCTGGCACCCCGCAGTGCCGGCACCGGGCCGTGCCATGGGGGGTCCGGGTGGGGGGCAGGGAGAGATGGGCTGGGCAGCCCAATGCATCCCAGTAGGGGTGAGGGATCCCCCAGTGCCTCCCAGTGTGGGATAGGGGCCACCCAGTGCCTCCCAGTATGGCGCAGGGGCATCCCAGTATGGGCTAAGGGTCTCCCAGTGTCTCCCAGTATAGCGTAGGGGCCTCCCAGTGTCTCCCAGTAGGGTTGAAAGGGCTTCCAGTAAGGAAAAAGGGTGTCCCAGTGCCTCCCAGTAGGGGAGAGAGGCCTCCCAGTGCCTCCCAGTACGGCGTAGGGGCCTCCCAGTGCCACCCAGTAGGGGTGAGGGGCCTCCCAGTAAGGAAAAAGGGTGAACCAGTGCCTCCCTGTAGGGGTGAGGGGGCTTCCAGTGCCTCCCAGTATGGGTGAGGGGCCTCCCAGTATGGCATAGAGGCCTCTCAGAATGGGACTAGGGGCCTCCCAGTGCCTCCCAGTATGGGATAGGGGCCTCCCAGTGCCTTCCAGTATGGCATAGAGGCATCCCAGTGCCTCCCAGTAGGGGGTGAGGGGGCTTCCAGTGTCTCCCAGTACGGCGTAGGGGCCTCCCAGTGGCTCCAAGTATGGCTCAGGGGGCACCCAGTATGGACTAGGGGCCTCCCAGTGCCTTCCAGTACGGCGTAGAGGCAGCCCAGTACATCCCAGTAGGGGTGAGGGGGCTACCAGTAAGGAAAAAGGGTGTCCCAGTGCCTCCCAGTAGGGGTGAGAGGCCTCCCAGTGCCTCCCAGAATGGCGTAGGGGCCTCCCAGTGTCTCCCAGTAGGGTTGAGAGGGCTTCCAGTAAGGAAAAAGAGTGTCCCAGTGCCTCCCAGTAGGGGTGAGGGGCCTCCCAGTGCCTCCAAGTATGGTGTAGGGGCCTCCCAGTATGGGATAGAGGCCACCCAGTGCCTCCCGGTATGGGCTAGGGGCCTCCCAGTGCCTCCCCGTATGGCGTAGAAGCCTCCCAGTGCCTCCCAGTATGGCATAGGGGCCTCCCAGTATGGGCTAGGAGCCTCCCAATGCCTCCCAGTAGGAGCGAGGGGGCTTCCAGTAAGGAAAAAGGGTGTCCCAGTGCCTCCCTGTAGGATTGAGGGGTCTCCCAGTGCCTCCCAGCAGGGGTGATGGGTCTCCCAGTAAGGAAAACAGGACTCCCAGTGCCTTCCAGTATGAGCTACTGGCTTCCCAGTGTCTCCCAGTATGGCTGAGGGGTCTCCCAGTGAACCCCAGTATGGGCTAGAGGCCTCCAAGTAAGGAAAATGGGTGCCCCAGCTCCTCCCAGTATGAGCTATTGGCCTCCCAGTGGCTCCAAGTATGGGCAACAGGTCTCCCAGTATGGAATAGGGGCCACCCAGAGAATCCCAGTGTGGGATAGGGGCCACCCAGTGCTACCCAGCATGGCGTAGGGAGCTCCCAGTGCGGGATAGGGGTCTCCCAGTGCCTCCCAGTATGGGCTAAGGGCCTCCCAGTGGCTCCAAGTATGGGCTAGGGGCCACCCAGTGGCTCCCAGTATGGGATAGGGGTCACCCAGTATCTCCAAGTATGGCTGAGGGCGCTCCCAGTATGGCATAGGGGCCCCCCAGTGCCTCCCAGGAGGGGTGAGGGGTCTCCCAGTGTCTCCCAGTATGGGGTATGGGCCTCCCAGTATGGGACTAGGGGCCTCCCAGTGTCTCCCAGTAGGGGTGAGGGGTCTCCCAGCACCTCCCAGTATGGTGTACGGGCCTCCCAGTGCCTCCCAGTATGGGGGAGAGAACTCCCAGTGCCTCCCAGTACAGGCTCCGACCCCTCCAGTGCCTCCCAGTGTGGGATAGGGGCCTCCAAGTGCCTCCCAGTAGGGGTGAGGGGTCTCCCAGTGCCTCCCAGTATGGCATAGGGGCATCCCAGTGCCTCCCAGTATGGCATAGGGGCATCCCAGTGCCATCCAGTATGGGAGAGGGGTCCCCCAGTGCCTCCCAGTATGGGTCAGGGGTCTCCCAGTGCCTCCCAGTATGGGGCAGGGCCCTCCCAGTGCCTCCCAGTAGGAGTAAGGGGTCTCCCAGTGCCTTCCAGTATGGCATAGGGGTCTCCCAGTGCCTCCCAGTATGGGGCAGGGGCCTCCCAGCACCTCCCAGTATGGCATAGGGGCATCCCAGTGCCTCCCAGTATGGCATAGGGGCATCCCAGTGCCACCCAGTATGGGAGAGGGGTCTCCCAGTGCCTCCCAGTAGGGGTGAGAGCTCTCCAGTGCCTTCCAGTACGGCATAGGGGCATCCCAGTGCCACCCAGTATGGGTGAGGGGTCTCCCACTGCCTCCCAGTAGGGGTGAGAGCTCTCCCAGTGTCTCCCAGCATGGCATAGGGGTCTCCCAGTGCCTTCCAGTATGGGGGAGAGAACTCCCAGTGCCTCCCAGTATGGGGGAGAGAACTCCCAGTGCCTCCCAGTACAGGCTCCGACCCCCCCAGTGCCTCCCAGTGTGGGTGAGGGGTCTCCCAGTGCCTCCAAGTAGGAGTGAGGGGTCTCCCAGTGCCTTCCAGTATGGCATAGGGGCATCCCAGTGCCTCCCAGTATGGGTGAGGGGTCTCCCAGTGCCTCCCAGTATAGCATAGGGGCCTCCCAGTGCCTCCCAGTAGGGGTGAGAGCTCTCCCAGTGCCTCCCAGTATGGCATAGGGGCATCCCAGTGCCACCCAGTAGGGGTGAGGGGTCTTCCAGTGCCTCCCAGTATGGCATAGGGGCCTCCCAGTGCCTCCCAGTAGGGGTGAGAGCTCTCCCAGTGCCTCCCAGCATGCACAGGGGCATCCCAGTGCCTCCCAGTACGGGCTCCGACCCCCCCAGTGCCTCCCAGTGTGGGATAGGGGCCTCCCAGTGCCTCCCAGCATGGGTGAGGGGTCTCCCAGTGCCTTCCAGTACGGCATAGGGGCATCCCAGTGTCTCTCAGTAGGGGTGAGAACTCTCCCAGTGCCTCCCAGTATAGCATAGGGGCATCCCAGTATGGGTGAGGGGTCTCCCAGTGCCTCCCAGTATGGCACAGGGGCATCCCAGTGTCTCCCAGTAGGGGTGAGAACTCTCCCAGTGCCTCCCAGTATGGCATAGGGGCATCCCATTAGGGGTGAGAGCTCTCCCAGTGTCTCCCAGCATGGCATAGGGGTCTCCCAGTGCCTTCCAGTATGGCATAGGGGCATCCCAGTGCCTCCCAGTATGGGGGAGAGAACTCCCAGTGCCTCCCAGTATGGCATAGGGGCATCCCAGTGCCTCCCAGTAGGGGTGAGAGCTCTCCAGTGCCTCCCAGTATGGCATAGGGGTATCCCATTGCCCCCCAGTATGGGGCAGGGGCCTGCCAGTGCCTCCCAGTAGGGGTGAGGGGTCTCCCAGTGCCTCCTAGTATGGGACTAGGGGCCTCCCAGTGTCTCCCAGGAGGGGTGAGGGGTCTCCCAGTGCCTCCCAGTATGGCATAGGGGCATCCCAGTGCCTCCCAGTAGGGGTGAGAACTCTCCCAGTGCCTCCCAGTATAGCATAGGGGCATCCCAGTGCCACTCAATATGGTTGAGGTGTCTCCCAGTGCCTCCCAGTATAGCATAGGAGTATCCAAGTGCCTCCCAGTATGGCATAGGGGCCTCCCAGTGCCTCCCAGTAGGGGTGAGAGCTCTCCCAGTGCCTCCCAGTATGGCACAGGGGCATCCCAGTGCCTCCCAGTAGGGGTGAGAGCTCTCCAGTGCCTTCCAATACGGCATAGGGGTATCCCAGTGCCTCCCAGTACGGGCTCCGACCCCCCCAGTGCCTCTCAGTGTGGGATAGGGCCCTCCCAGTGCCTCCCAGTATGGATGAGGGGTCTCCCAGTGCCTTCCAGTATGGCATAGGGGCATCCCAGTGCCTCACAGTAGGGGTGAGAACTCTCCCAGTGCCTCCCAGTATAGCATAGGGGCCTCCCAGTATGGGTGAGGGGTCTCCCAGTGCCTCCCAGTATAGCATAGGGGCCTCCCAGTGCCTCCCAGTAGGGGTGAGAGCTCTCCCAGTGCCTCCCAGTATGGCATAGGGGCCTCCCAGTGTCTCCCAGTAGGGGTGAGAGCTCTCCCAGTGCCTCCCAGCATGGCACAGGGGCATCCCAGTGCCTCCCAGTACGGGCTCCGACCCCCCCAGTGCCTCTCAGTGTGGGATAGGGCCCTCCCAGTGCCTCCCAGTATGGGTGAGGGGTCTCCCAGTGCCTTCCAGTATGGCATAGGGGCATCCCAGTGCCTCACAGTAGGGGTGAGAACTCTCCCAGTGCCTCCCAGTATAGCATAGGGGCCTCCCAGTATGGGTGAGGGGTCTCCCAGTGCCTCCCAGTATAGCATAGGGGCCTCCCAGTGCCTCCCAGTAGGGGTGAGAGCTCTCCCAGTGCCTCCCAGTATGGCATAGGGGCCTCCCAGTGTCTCCCAGTAGGGGTGAGAGCTCTCCCAGTGCCTCCCAGCATGGCACAGGGGCATCCCAGTGCCTCCCAGTACGGGCTCCGACCCCCCCAGTGCCTCTCAGTGTGGGATAGGGCCCTCCCAGTGCCTCCCAGTATGGGTGAGGGGTCTCCCAGTGCCTTCCAGTATGGCATAGGGGCATCCCAGTGCCTCACAGTAGGGGTGAGAACTCTCCCAGTGCCTCCCAGTATAGCATAGGTGCCTCCCAGTATGGGTGAGGGGTCTCCCAGTGCCTCCCAGTATAGCATAGGGGCCTCCCAGTGCCTCCCAGTAGGGGTGAGAGCTCTCCCAGTGCCTCCCAGTATGGCATAGGGGCCTCCCAGTGTCTCCCAGTAGGGGTGAGAGCTCTCCCAGTGCCTCCCAGCATGGCACAGGGGCATCCCAGTGCCTCCCAGTACGGGCTCCGACCCCCCCAGTGCCTCTCAGTGTGGGATAGGGCCCTCCCAGTGCCTCCCAGTATGGATGAGGGGTCTCCCAGTGCCTTCCAGTATGGCATAGGGGCATCCCAGTGCCTCACAGTAGGGGTGAGAACTCTCCCAGTGCCTCCCAGTATAGCATAGGGGCCTCCCAGTATGGGTGAGGGGTCTCCCAGTGCCTCCCAGTATAGCATAGGGGCCTCCCAGTGCCTCCCAGTAGGGGTGAGAGCTCTCCCAGTGCCTCCCAGTATGGCATAGGGGCCTCCCAGTGTCTCCCAGTAGGGGTGAGAGCTCTCCCAGTGCCTCCCAGCATGGCACAGGGGCATCCCAGTGCCTCCCAGTACGGGCTCCGACCCCCCCAGTGCCTCTCAGTGTGGGATAGGGCCCTCCCAGTGCCTCCCAGTATGGGTGAGGGGTCTCCCAGTGCCTTCCAGTATGGCATAGGGGCATCCCAGTGCCTCACAGTAGGGGTGAGAACTCTCCCAGTGCCTCCCAGTATAGCATAGGTGCCTCCCAGTATGGGTGAGGGGTCTCCCAGTGCCTCCCAGTATAGCATAGGGGCCTCCCAGTGCCTCCCAGTAGGGGTGAGAGCTCTCCCAGTGCCTCCCAGTATGGCATAGGGGCCTCCCAGTGTCTCCCAGTAGGGGTGAGAGCTCTCCCAGTGCCTCCCAGCATGGCACAGGGGCATCCCAGTGCCTCCCAGTACGGGCTCCGACCCCCCCAGTGCCTCTCAGTGTGGGATAGGGCCCTCCCAGTGCCTCCCAGTATGGATGAGGGGTCTCCCAGTGCCTTCCAGTATGGCATAGGGGCATCCCAGTGCCTCACAGTAGGGGTGAGAACTCTCCCAGTGCCTCCCAGTATAGCATAGGGGCCTCCCAGTATGGGTGAGGGGTCTCCCAGTGCCTCCCAGTATAGCATAGGGGCCTCCCAGTATGGGTGAGGGGTCTCCCAGTGCCTCCCAGTATAGCATAGGGGCCTCCCAGTGCCTCCCAGTAGGGGTGAGAACTCTCCCAGTGCCTCCCAGTATGGCATAGGGGCATCCCAGTGCCACCCAGTAGGGGTGAGGGGTCTTCCAGTGCCTCCCAGTATGGCATAGGGGCCTCCCAGTGCCTCCCAGTAGGGGTGAGAGCTCTCCCAGTGCCTCCCAGCATGCACAGGGCCCTCCCAGTGCCTCCCAGTAGGAGTGAGGGGTCTCCCAGTGCCTTCCAGTATGGCATAGGGGCATTCCAGTGCCTCCCAGTATGGGGCAGGGCCCTCCCAGTGCCTCCCAGTAGGAGTGAGAGCTCTCCCAGTGCCTCCCAGCATGGCACAGGGGCATCCCAGTGCCTCCCAGTACGGGCTCTGACCCCCCCAGTGCCTCCCAGTGGGGGATAGGGGCATCCCAGTGCCTCCCAGTACGGGGCAGGGCCCTCCCAGTGCCTTCCAGTAGGAGTGAGGGGTCTCCCAGTGCCTTCCAGTATGGCATAGGGTCATCCCAGTGCCTCCCAGTAGGGGTGAGGGGTCTCCCAGTGCAGCATAGGGGCATCCCAGTGCCTTCCAGTATGGCATAGGGGTCTCCCAGTGCCTCCCAGTATGGGCTTTGGGACCTCCCAGTAGCTCCCAATCTGATTTAGAGGCCTCCCAGTGCCTCCCAGTATGGGGGAGAGAACTCCCAGTGCCTCCCAGTATGGGGGAGAGAACTCCCAGTGCCTCCCAGTGTGGGATAGGGGCCTCCCAGTGCCTCCCAGTGTGGGTGAGGGGTCTCCCAGTGTCTCCCAGCATGGCATAGGGGTCTCCCAGTGCCTCCCAGTAGGGGTGAGAACTCTCCCAGTGCCTCCCAGTACAGGCTCCAACCCCCTCAGTGCCTCCCAGTGCGGGATAGGGGCCTCCCAGTGCCTCCCAGTATGGGCTCCGACCCCCCCAGTGCCTCCCAGCCCGTCCCGAGACCCCCCAGCCCGCCCCAGCGCCCCGCCGTGCACTCACGCTCGAGGAAGGCGTGCAGGGCGCGCACGTAGTGCAGCCACGTGTGGCTCTGGCTGACGTTGAAGGTGACATCCAGGCCCTCCGTGCGCGGGCGGATCATCATCCCTGCGTGCAAAACCCTCGTGCAAAACCCTCGTGCAAAACCCTCGTGCAAAACCCTCGTGCAAAACCCCAGTGCAAAACCCTCGTGCAAAAGCGCGGTGGAAAGCTACTGGCTAAAAATCCTCGTGCAAATCCTCACGGAAAGCCTCACGCACACCCCAGTGCAAAGCCCCACGGCAACTCTTGTGCAGATCCTCGTGCAAACCCGGTGCAGCAGCTGCATTAGGGTTTGTAAGGCTGCCTGTTGCGCACCCGTGCAACGCCCCCATGCGCCGTGTGAAGTCCTCGTGCAAAGCCTCGTGCAACCCCGTGCGCAAAGGCTGCAGGGCCGGCTGTTGCACACCCACGCCCGTCCTCATCACAAAGCCTCGTGCATTGCCACCATTCCTAAACCTTTGTGCCATCCCTCGTGCAAATCTGCTGTGCAAGCCCTTGCGCAAAACTCCCCGTGCAACCCCTCGTGCAAAACCCTCGTGCAAGAGCTGCTCTGGGGGGTTCGTAAGGCTGCCTGCTGCACCCCCTGCCCTTTGCTTCACCACCCCCCCCCACCTCTCGTGCTTTGGGTCCCTCGTGCCAAAACCTTGACCGAACCCTCGTGTGAAGCTCCTGTGGAAAACCCTCGTGCAAAACCCTCGTGCAAGTGTTGCCCTGGGGTCTGCAAGGCCGCTCGTTGCACACCCACCCCCTTCATCACCTCCAGCCACGAGGTCCCATGCACCCGTTGGACTCCTCGTGCAAAGCCATGGAGCAAAGTCCTCACGCAAGGCCCCCTTGCACGACCTCGTGCAAAACCCCCGTGCAAGGGCTGCCCCGGGGCTCTTGAGGCTCCCTGTTGCACACCCGCTCCCTTCACCACCGTCATGCATCGGGCCCCCCTTGTGCAAAAACCCCTTTAGAAGCCCTTGCACAAAGCTCTTGCACATCCACGTGACCCTTTCACGCATCGGACCCCTTGTGCAAACCCTCCTCTTGCAAAGCCCTCGTGCAAGAGGTCACGCAGCGCTCGCACGGCCGCCCGTTGCACGCTCACTGCCTCCCCGCCAGCAGCAACGAGGTACGAAGCCACGTCTCTGCCTGCCCCCCCCCCCGTGCAAAAAAGCCTCGTGCAAAAACTCACCAGGGGTGGCGAGGCGGTCCTGGTACTTGGGGACGTGGGGGTCGACGCTCTGCAGCATCACCCACATGGTGAGCGAGAACAGCCCGGCCAGGAAGCCGTAGAACAGCAGGTAGAAGAGCAGGATCAGGCCTGGGAAACGGGGGAGAGCCCAAAATGGGACCCCGAAACTGGGACCCCGCACCGGACCCCAAAAGGGGACCCTGCATCAGACCCCAAAATGGGACCCCAAAAGGGGACCCCACACCAGACCCCAAAATGGGACCCCAAAATGGGACCCTGCATCAGACCCCAAAATGGGACCCCAAAAGGGGACCCCACACCAGACCCCAAAATGGGACCCCAAAATGGGACCCCGCATCAGACCCCAAAATGGGACCCCAGAATGGGACCCCACACCGGACCCCAAAAAGGGACCCCAAAAAGGGACCCTGCATCAGACCCCAAAATGGAGCCCCCCCACCCGACCTCAAAATGGGACCCCACACCAGACCCCAAAATGGGACCCCAAAACTGGGATCCCCCACCAGACCTCAAAATGGGACCCCAAAATGGGACTCCACATCAGACCCCAAAATGGGACCCCAAAATGGGATCCCCCACCAGACCTCAAAATGGGACCCCAAAATGGGACCCCCCACCAGACCTCAAAACGGGACCCCACATTGGACCCCATAATGGGACCCCAAAAGGGGACCCCACATCAGACCCCAAAACAGGACCCCACATTGGATCCCCAAATAGGACCCCAATATGGGACCCCATATTGGAGTTCAAAACTGGACCCCGCATCAGACCCCAAAACGGGACCCCAAAATGGGACCCTGCATTGGAGCCCAAAAGGGGACCCCGCATCAGACCCCAAAACAGGACCCCACAGCAGACCCCAAAATGGGACCCCAAAACTGGGACCCCACGCTGGACTCCAAACCTGACCCCAAGCCCGAGCCAAAGTGCCCCAAAATGGGACCCAAATCTGCCCCAAATTTGATCCCAAATCAGACCCCAAATGGGACCCCAAATGCCCCAAATCTGCCCCAAATTTGATCCCAAATCAGACCCCAAATGGGACCCAAAATGCCCCAAATCTGCCCCAAATTTGATCCCAAATCTGACCCCAAACCCAACCCAAAGTGCCCCAAAAATGGGACCCAAATCTGCCCCAAATTTGATCCCAAATCTGACTCCAGAACGGGACACAAATGTGACCCCGATTCTGACCCCAACTCTGACCATAAATCTGCCCCAAAGTGCCCCAAAACGTGACCCCAATCGGACCCCAAATCTGATCCCAAACCCAATCCCCAATTCTCATCCCAATTCTGAGCCCAAAGCGCCCCAAAACGGGACCCAAATCTGCCCCAAATTTGATCCTTTATCTGACCCCAAATCTGCCCCAAATCTGACCCCAAACCTGCCCCAAATCTTACCCCAAACCTGACCTCAAAGTGCCCCCACACGTAACCCCAAATTAGATCCAAAGTGCCCCAAATTGTGACTCCGAATTTGCCCCAAATTTGATCCCAAATTTGATCCCATATCTGACCCCAATTCTGATCCCATATCTGACCCCAAGTCGTGACCCCATATCTCACCCCAAAATGGGACACAAATGTGACCCCAATTCTGACCCAAAATTGATCCCAAATCTGATCCCAAAGTGGGACCCAGATCTGCCCCAAATATAATCCCAAAATCTGACCCCAGCCATGACCTCAAACCTGACCCCAACGTGTGACCCCAAATCTGACCCCAAACCTGATCCGAAGTGTCCCAAAATGTGACCCCAAATCTCACCCCAAATCTCACCCCCAAATACTCCAAAATATGACCAAAAATCTGACCCCAAATCTGAGCCCAAATCAGACCCCAAATCTGAGCCCAAATCCATCTGACCCACATCGGACCCAAAGTGCTGCAAAACGTAACCCCAAATCCGACCCCAAATGTCCCCAAGTCTGATCCCATATCTGACCTCAATTGGACCCCAAATCTGACCCTAAAAGATCCCAAAACCCAATCCCAAAATCAGATCCCCAATGATCCCAAAATCCGACCCCAAATCCTGTTCCAAAAGGAACCCGAATGCCCCAAAATCAGCCCCAAAATCTGTCCCTTAATCTGCCCCCAAATCTGCCCCCAGTTACCTCAAATCTACCCGGATTCACCCCAAAATCTGACCCCAAACCTTTCCCATAATCTGTCCAAAACGCCCCAAAATCTGCCCCAAAATCTGACCCCAACTGCCCCAAATCTGCACGGATTCACCCTCAGATCTGCCCTAAATGACCCCAAAATCTGCTGGGAAGTCCACCCCAAAATCCACCCCATAATCTGGTCCCAAAACGCCCCCAAATCCGCCCCATAATCTGCCCCAAATGACTCCAAAATCTG
>JACDJE010000054.1:2590521-2652620 GCA_016647715.1 Pavo muticus | reverse complement strand
GGGCAGGTAGCCGGATTAGAGTGTTAACACTTTAACTCCCAATGCACTACATGATGTTATGATGTGGAATACTGAAAAACCAAAATCACAAAACCGTGACAAGTGTCTCAGCTGTTGGTTGTTAGACATATAGCAGAGCTCCCCTGGAGAGCACAGCCAGCACTGCAGCATATAATGTTTGGCAAAAACGTGGAAAAAACAGAATTATATCGGAGTAATAGTTTGTGGGTTTTTTCTTCTTTTTTTTTTTTTTAAATGCTAATGATAAGGAGGGCAAAGGGATATCTTTTTGAGATCTCAAATATTGTGCTTTTCATGCAGAGTAACACAACAGCCAGCCTGGATGTCTTTCAACCCTAATGTCTGGTTGAATTTCTTCTTCTTTTTTTCTGTTAGCATTCAATTTTAAACAGAGTAGTCCTCTGAGGGCCTGAGCTGAAGCCTGTTACGTGTGATAGAAAGGCTCCTGCCTTTGGAGTGGATGGAGGGATTGCATTAACCATGTCACTGCTGGCATTTGCTGTTCTGTTGACAAGGACAGTGTTCACCCAGCACGGAACATTTTGATGTCATTTTGATGTGATGGGATGGAAGAACAGAAGCCATGCAGTCATGGCAGCTTATATAAAGCAACCCTGCCCAGGCATCCATGTGCCATGAGGGCATATCAGTAAATAGCCTTGAAACTGGGACAATTTTAACCAAGATCTGCCAAGACAGGAGTGCAAGCAAGCACTGAAAATATTTAAGTCCTATGCTGGGTGGAAGAGCTTTCTTTTTTCCTAGCTGAGAGGGTGTGGAGATTTCACAGGCCCAGAGGGTGAGCGAGTGAAATTATCCTTGGGAACTTCAATTTTTCTGGTGGCATTTCTTTGTGAAAAAGGAATAAAAAGGCAGTTTAAACACCTTCAGCTGCATATTTTTGTTTCTTCCAATAACTTGAAAGTACAAGAAGTAGTAATGAGAAGATGCGGTAACCAGTAATAGCTGCAATTAGGGGCCTTTCCTGAAATTGTCCCTACTTCTCCTGGGTTTCAGTGAGAGTAGGAAATCTGTGTCTCTTCCATAGGCTTTCATTGCCCCTGTGGACATTAGGAAGTTTCCTCTGAAGTCTGTTGCTTCAGTCTTTGGAGGGGTTAAATCTCCATGATCAGGGTAGGAAATGTGACATAGGAGATTAGATCTAGAATCCCATTTTCTGGTGCACTGATGACAGGATCTTATCAGCCTGCCACTCTTATTTGATTACTAACAGTGCTACTGCAGAAACTGAAAGGGAGAGATGGGAAGTGGCTATTGATTGCCAATCAATAGGATCTGAGGTGCTTTCATCAACCCTAGAAGACAGCACATTCACCTGCTAATTGCAGCCTGCAAATCCCAGAGGGAATGCTCTGGGCGCTCGTATTGGCATGGCTGCTTGTCGTGCTATCAGACCTACGCTAGAGAGATCAGTCTTGAAATTAGTGCTTTTGGCACTGGCCCCATGAGCTGTGCCATTCTGTGACAGCCACCCACACTCCAGCCTAAGGTTAGCGGCATTGACTGAATTCATCAAACGTACTCTGGAAGGAGGAAGAACAACTCAGTATTGTATGGTGGGGCAGACTGTGCTTACTGTTTGAATACTGATTCTTCATTAAACAATAGAGGCTTGTGCAGTTGGGAATAGGAGCAAGTGTCTGTGATCTTGAAAGAAGCTGGATGGAAATTCATTTTTTTTTCGCTCTCTCTTTTTTTTTTTCCTTATGTATAGTTCTCTATTATCTTTCATCTCCTCTCCTTCTCTGGCCTTCCTTCATTTCTTGATTCGCTTGTGATTTCATCTCCAAGTGCATCTTTGCTTTATATGCTTTAAAATACCTTGGAGAAAGGAGCCAGGATTGGCAAGCAATGCAAATACAAGGAAAGCTGAGGGGTGCCATACATAATATCAGTGTCACCTCCACCATGGGAATATTAAGAGGTTACAAAGGGGCAGTCTCTTACACAGCTCCCTGCATTCAGCATGCTGTTGTGGATACAGGCTCAGGCACAGGTGGTCCCTAAGCATCCAGTGACTAGAAGCTGGGTGCCAGGGGAGACCCTCTGCCCTTCCTTGAACTAGAGGTGATGCTGGGCAGGGTCAAGATCCCTCCTGCCATGCCTGGTTGTCCTTGCAGAGCAGGTGTGCTGCGGCCTGACGCAGGGCCGTTAGTGGCAAAATGGGACATCAGTGGGCCCAGCTAAATGGTCTTTAATGCTCAGTATGCATCAGCATGACAGACATTTGATGGTGTTTTTAGCATCAGGCAGGGAATGTAGCTTTGTTCTGCACTAGCAGTTGCTGAACTGTGTTCAGCGATGGGAATGGCATGAAATGGAGACTTTGGACACAACTGAGTTTCTGATGTAGGTGTTTGTGAATGCTATGTGTTTCAACCACTCCTGCTCTTCTTATTCCTTTTTACTGTTAGGATTCTCCCGCATCTGCACAGGCTGTTTGAAGGAGGAGCTGGGGCAGAATGCTTAATGTAGTTGAGAGCCCTTCTGAAATATTAAGGTAGGGTGTGATCATCTCTAAGGTTGATCCTCTGCCCAACAGATTACTGAATGGAGCTGCATGGGGCAAACGTGATGTTTTTGCACTAAATCCAGTTCTGGGATGGAGAGCCTTCTTTCTTTTCTTGTATTCTCCATTTAAGCTCATGAGAGGCTATTTTAAAAAATCTCATTAAGCGAATGCTCCATTTGCATGATTAAGTCCTAGAAGTCAATAATGCCAAGCAGAACATCAATTTTGCCTCTAGTGTGTATAGTTATAAAGTGATATTTAATTACACAATTACAAACTATTTATCTGATAATCAAATGTACTCTCAGTGTCTTCCACACACAGAGCTTCATATGTGAAACATCTTGTCATATTTTTGCAGTCTGTTGTACTTCCACCAATTTAATTACCCTGATCCTGCCACATGACCTGTGCCTAATTCTCTCTTAATTTTTACTGAGCCACTGGTGTTCATCAGAAGATATTCTCTTTGCACTGATTGAGTTATACTGGTGTAAACCAGGCAAAATAAGATAAGGAACTTGTCCTTAGTGCAGGGGTTGCCAGCCTTCCTCAGTTTGTGGGCCCTTCAAAATATTCTAGGGGGATACATAAGCCCCTTTGAAAAAGCTTCACTTAGTTTGCTTTATGGTGTGTAATGATCTTGTTTTTCTGCAGTAGCCTTTCATGAATCCCTTAGGAGCAGCCTGCAGTCTGCCATCAAAACGGCAGGCTGAAAGCCACCGCTATAGACTTTTTAGGCTAAACGTTCCTTTCCAAGTCAGTGAGTGTGTGCTGTACCATTCACTGTCCATTAGCACTCCATTTTAGAGGATGAAGTGTTTAACTTCAGAGCTATTTTAACTGCAAAACTTAGGTGGCCTAAATATGCCTGCAGTGTTTCTCTCTTATTATGCACTGTTATATTTAATTTCTAGTAGGTTGTGTAACAGCAGTCTACTACACTCTTTTCTCATGAATGACTCCAAGAAGTTCTGTCTGTAATATCTGAAGCAATTCCTTCTACTGAGAGGTATTGCACTTATGGAAATAATATGGCTTTGTAGTATTTAAATAAGTTGTGGTTATGTTGGTAATATCTGTACCAAGTGTGAAGAGAGAATTGTGGGTAAGTGTCTCTGTTGTGCCATGGAACAAAATTAATTGCCATAATCATGTTCTCCATGATGTTGCTATTCAATTTTATTGATGTAGTACATGTGCCAGAGCACTAAGCTAAGAATGCAGATTCAAGCATCACTTTCCTTACCAATATCAAGTCATGCTTTTTAGGGTTGTTTTTTTTAATCAGTTATCTCCATACAAACATCTTTCTATTGGTTTACTGTTGCCATCAAGAAATACGTACCCTTCTTAGTGCATAAAAGATTGTGAGTTGGGAGGTACCCACAAGGACCATCAAGTCCAACTCCTGGCTCCTCACAGTACCATCCAAAATGGTACCCTATGTCTTAGAGTGTTGTCCAAATGCTTCTTGAAGTCTGTGCTGCTCTTCAGGAAGCTCGTGGTGGCTTTGGCTTCTGCCACTACAGTGGGGGAAGTTTATGGTCATTGTTACAATATGGTTTTTTTAGTTGAGATAAAGGTATGCCTGGAAGCTGTGGAAAACTTGAAAAGGAACAAAACTGGAGGGCAGTGCTGAAGGTGTTTAGGTTTGTGGCCATGCACTGAGCACACACAGGCTTCTCTCTCTCAAAACCAGGCTGGGCCAGTTGTATTTTTATTGACTAAGGGATTGTCTGCAGACATTAGTTAAAGTCTGTTAAATCCTTGTGTGGCTGATCTCGTTCCCTTGGCCTTATGCTAGCCTAATTGCCTTTGCAGGAAGATTAAGCTGAACTGAACTGAGGTCATGTTCCTTCAGAGTGAGAGCGTTCACATGGGGTTTTCTCATGTCTTAACTCCGCACTCCTAATTAACACAGCTAGTCTTTCTGGAGTGTTCCCAGGCAGGTGAATGCTTCCCAGTGTTGCTGGGCTGTAGCTTCATTATGTGACGTCTGGAACACATGCTCTTCCTTGTGCTGAATCTGGAAGACAAGGGGAGCAGATCTAAAAGTCCTCAAAGAAATAGCATCTGGGCCTGAGGCTTTGTCCTGGGGCACCTGCAAATACCTCTGAGATTTGGCATCAGTGGAGGTGACTGGCCATGCAAACTATGGGGGACCCAGTGCAGGTGCAGCTTAGAGTTAGTTCATCCTGATGTGGGTCTGTCTTGTGACAAGCAGCTGCTAGGACAGCATGCACCTTCACTGGCAAAAACAGAAATCCCCCCTTTGTTATGTCTTCATTTGCTGTAACTGAGTAGGCTAGTGTTAATTGTGTTTTATACTGTGGTTTTGGTCCATACTTTCTGTTGGGATTTTTTTCCCAACAGTGATAGAGTTGTGCTTCTTTTCCAAAAGGCCATGTATGATGAACTAGGATTTATACCTATAGAATGAACTGTTGCAGTTCATAGTGGAGCAGCACATATAGTGGGGGGAAGCTGGCTTCCTCTCCCAGAACTGCCTCTGATTTGCTATACAGCCATGGGGAATTCACATCACTGCTCCTTGATGCACAATGATGGTAACGTAGCAGTCGTTACACTTTATAACCCTACATTATCATGGAGGGTCTCCTGCCCTGGATCTGGCCCCAGAATTCATTTTCCTTCTCAAGATGGAGTATCTTGAGTGTTGTGGCCCACACAAGGACTGAGCATCTTTTCCTTCTGGGGACCAAGTAGATTTTTCAAATACATTGAGCTACACCTGCATAAAATGACCTACTGTATTACACCTCTGGGTCTAATGTATTTATTTGTATGTTAGAAGCATAGAAGAACATTTGCTTTCAGATGGAAGAAGAGATCTTTTAAATTTTACTTCTAGGGCGCTTCCAGCTTAACAGTCTCCTGTATTTTTTAAAAATGTTTGAACCACCAGGTGGACTCGGTGGCTTTGGGAGAACGATCAACATGATGTTAGCTATGTGGCAGGGAAAGCTACAGTGTGCCATACGCAGAACCATGGGGGATGTGACGTGTGCAGGACTAAAAAATAAATGTCCTTTCCTTTTCTCCACCAGCTTCACAGCCTTAGTGTTATCCAGGGCCTGGTGTCTCTGTGAATCACCTCTGTTCACTCAGCCTGTAAGCTGCTCTGTCTCCCAGAAACAAGATAGCCAAAAGAAAATCGTCTGGGCTGCCTTCTGGTTTGTGTAGTAGTGCCAGACTTCACTGTGTAATTATAGGACCTTTATTATGGGGAAAGCAGGGAACGCCTTGCCTGACTCTCAGATCCTAGGCTGAGTTTGCAGAGGTGGTAGTTGAAATAAAAAAAGTGATCTTTTGACTTGAAAACTGAGCCTGTTCCATATGGAGGGAAACAAAAGGACAAAAAAACAACAAAAGCCACCATCACCAATAAAACAACTGAAAAACAAATTACAGAGTTCTTCTAGTGCTAACCACACTCTGGGGAGCTAAATATGTCTCCCTCAAACACCGAAAGCATCTAATTAACAAAGCCAGGCAGTCACTAAGGAGACCATCAACCACCTCCAAGCAAGACATGTGCATCTCACTGGCAGTGTTAGCAAGGTCACCCCTTTTCTATCTTCCCCACTCCCCACCCCCAGAACTGACATAGCAGGGAGCATCTGCCATCCATTTCCCCCTGCCAGGCAATGACAGGAAAGGTGCGCTGGGAAGATGAGAAGCATGACTGATGGCAGCATAGCCTTGCTGAATTATTGCCTCTTGTGTGGGGAGCGGAGATTTGCTTTTGGGATGCTGGACTGTAATTCATCCATCTCTTTCTTTTAAAGGTGAACTGAAGAGCTTTGCACACGGGAGAGAATTAACCAGTTTTTTTTCAGAGGGCAAGACAGTGTTTGTAAGCTTTAAGCTCAGATACATTTACTTATTGAAAACAAGGACTGGAAATCGCTTTCTTCTTATTTCTTCTCTACCAAAGCCATTGATTTTTGTTAGTTGCTTTTGTCTGGTCAACAGCAGCCACTAAGTGGGTGTCAGAAGGGGTTGCTGTATGCTGGTGTTGTTCTGCCCAAATACCATGTGTTCGCTCCTGCTCTCGAGATGTAGCCGTCCTGCAGTGAAGCTGCTGTCACATCTCATTTGAGAGACATAGTCTAGTGGGCACGGTGGTGATGGGTAGATAATTTTAGTGGTGTTTTCCAACCTTTAACGATTCTATGATTCGTTGAGATGGATGGGAGCTGGTCTTCACAACCCTAGTATAGACCTTTAGATCTGTTTTATCCGGAGACATTGCAGAAGTACTGGAAGGTTACATGCGTACAGAAAAACTGTTTCTGTGTTATCACAAAATGCGTATATATCTATCTGTAGCAAGATTTGGGAGTAAATAGTAGCATTTTTACTGAAGTCTAGGCTTATGTTAGGAGTAATTCTAGGGAACTGATGTTTAACATCAGGGAACATCTACTTCTGTCTGCGTGAAAAATCCCAAGCAGCAACAGGGTTCTTTGAGTATCTCAGCCCCAGTGTGATGCCCCTTCACATAGTCACCTCCCCTGGCTCTGGAGACAGCAGGGCAGGGATATGCCTTGGGTTCAGTCTTGATCCCTAGAAGAGAGCCCTTTAGGCACCCTAGACCAGTGGGGAGAGCACGAAATCCTGGCATAGATAAGGAGTTAGGCAGCAAGTGAGAAGCACCTTTTAAAAAAAAAGGCTGCATTTGAAAGGCAGCTTGCCTGGTGGTCGTGGTGGAGTTTGGCTGTGGCCTTGGTGTTAGCCTCCCTTGGAGAATGTTCAGAGCAGTCAGTCTCACCATAGTTTACTTTGGGTTTTAAATTTCCATTTGACAGGAAGATAATTTTTGCTCTCTGTAAGACAGTATCCCAGCACTGTAGTGCCTCCTGGCTGCTTACAGGGATGCTAGCTCCATGCAGAGAGGGAACGGCAGTGCTGATGCAATTTCTGAATGCTGACTGGGCCTTCTGTGGTTTGTACAAGGGCTTGTGGGTCATGGTGACCATTGGTACATTGCTTACCCTAGGAGATGACTGTAGGGAGAAGAAGCACAGTATAAAGCAGACTGTGAGGAAGCAGGTGGGATGTGGGTAGCCAGAAGTTGTGCTTATGCAAATCAGCATTGCTTGATTGGCTTAATGGGGCCTGCAGCCACAAGGAGGGAGCCTGCCTTGCAGTCTGCGCTATAGGAGCAACTGCGCACTTTAGTAACATCTTTTAGTGTCCTTACTGACCTAACACACTGTATTGTAGATGAAACTCTAAAGCAAGGTATCAGTTTTGTGAGGTTAAACCACGATGCCCTGCAGAGGAGAGAACGGGACTGGGGCTTCCGGGGCTTTTCTCAGCTACAAACCCTTCTCTCCATTTTCAAGCATTAGGAAGAAGGAGGAAAGGTTTCTCTCACTTTTTAGATGAAAAAACGGCAGTCATTACACTCTATGTGCCATTTGTCCAGGGAGAAGGTTGGTAAGTGGACACAAGGGGCTCACCTGAGTACTGCTTATGGTAGGGATCTGGGCAGGGAGTATGGAATTTCAGTGTCCTGGTGAGTTTTGGAGTGATTTCTGCTTGTAAGCAGTGCTGTGCTCATCCATAAATTCCAGTGCAAGAGCAATGGTGT
This sequence comes from Pavo muticus, assembly GCA_016647715.1. Classification (NCBI taxonomy): domain Eukaryota; kingdom Metazoa; phylum Chordata; class Aves; order Galliformes; family Phasianidae; genus Pavo; species Pavo muticus. The sequence goes on along the minus strand of JACDJE010000054.1, from coordinate 2,644,443 downwards.
GGACCTGCAAGGGCTTTGTGAAGGGAGGAAAGAAGCCACAAATCCTGTGGAGTGCCAGCCCTCAGGCAGGGAGACCTAATCTCATGTTCTTCCTCTGAACATCGTCTCTGGATCCCAGGGACTGGTGTTCAGCTCTGCTGGACCCAAGCAAAAGGCTCCTACAGAGGAATTTGCACATTACCTATGCTTGCAGAGCACACGTATGTGGTGGCATGAGGACCGTTCATCCTCTCTCAGAGCTGTCCCCAGTAGAGCAGGCAGTGAAGTGAAGTGCCTAGGCAGGAGTGAGGGAACTGTGGTTTATTGGCTGTTGCCCTGACCTGAGGTATGGTGATGTGAGTCTGGTGGTAGAAGTGCTCAGGCACTGCTGGGTCTTGACTCTTTGTCTCAAGCATCTCCTTACCCATGCAGGTGCCCTTCCACTCAAGCGTTTTACAAACTCAGAGCCCAGTGCTCCCTCCATTTGACTTTTCTGTCCTGTGGGGGTGTTGTGTGAGCATGGGCTGACATTTCCCCTTCTAGGGAATGAATTGCTCACTGCCATTTGGGGTGATCTGTCCCAGAGAACAGCATCCCCCCATGAGTCTGCCCGGGCTTTATTGAAGCACAGCCTGGCTCCAAGGCTCCCCCGGATCTTTCTGTCTCTTTTGTTTTTATTGCAGTAATAAATCTTCCAGGATCTCTCTAGCTGGAAGTGTGGGAGGGATGGAGAGAGGAGATTTCCCGTCTAGTGCATTGCAGGCTTTTATTGACTGTCAGGAGCAGCAGTAAATCTGCAGCAGGAGGTGTGCCTGGCATCGGTGAGCAGAGCACCTCCAGCAGCTGAGGCTGGATAGGAGATGTGAGGGAGCTGTAATGGCTCTGTCCTGTGGCTGCAGTCAATCTTGAGGGTGGGACTGCCATAAAAACTTTTCCCTCTGCTTTGCTTGACCTGCTTGCTGGTTCATGCTACTTGTAAGGTCCTTTGCAAGCTTCTCTGTATAATCCGTATTCTCCAGGTTTTTCCAACTGCAGATCACTCTGGGATTTGCCAGCCTGGTGTTCAGGTCTTTCTCTGTCTTGCTGCTGCTATTGCAGAGCTGGAGATCCAGACTGGCTCCTACAGAACTGGTGTGTTTCAAGACAGAGCTGGGTGTACATCCTCAGTGCAGCTGTGCAAGATGGGTCATCTGCTTCTCCAGGGCTAGGGTTAGTGTGTCTTTGATGGAAGAAAAACCAACCCTGAAACGTTCTGGCCGGCATCGATGCAATCTGCAGATGCCTGGCTTCTGGGATGTTTCCAGATAGCTGCTTTGCTATAGCCAATATTCTTCATCTCCAGCCCCCAAACCCAAACTATCTTTGCATTTAAGCTTACTCATTTTTGCCTGCTACAAATTTCTTAGCTGTGCTTCTCACCAGGAGTGTGTGTGGTGGAGGGACTAGTGGGTGGGTGACACATCCCCAGCACAGCCCAACGGGGTCACCCTGAGAGCCCTGCTCTGCAGCTGGGGCAGCTCGGGCTGCAGCTGTCAAAAAAGCTGGGGCTCTGGGATGGTCATGAAATCACAGCTCTAGTTCTGCTCCGGGGGGGGGGTAATTAAATGAACGGATAGCCTGCAGCACTCATACAATCTCTGTCATTGGAGAATTTAAACAATAGATTGGATGACTGTCAGGAATGACAAAGGTAAAATAAAAATCACAGATAAAATAAATAAGCTCTGAGCATATGCATCAACAGTCCTTCCCAGCAGCTTTCAGAGGGAGCACATTGTATGGTTCTGTAGTAAGTAAGTACTTAATACTCACCAAAACACTGCAAATAGTATTTGAAATACTTACGAATAGCTTTTTCCACAAAAGCTGTTAAGCAGTAAATCTAGCAGGGTTCTTTTTGCTTATCTGCCCCGTTCATCATATTTAAATGCAGGGCTGCAGTGTAACACTTGCACTTCTTAACTTTAGCATACACATGCATAGCTACATCCCCCTCTGATTTTAATTTCAGAGAAGCTTTCTCAGACTCCTCAGTAAGAGTGTGACACAGGATGTATGTCACCTGGATTCTCTAGCTTGGGAAGAATGACAATGCCTCTTCTCTTTTATGTTTCCCTCAGCACAGCAGAACTGTGTCAACAAGCTCAAGTGCAGAGATCCTTACAGCTAGCAGCATCCTGCTGTTAGAGGAAGGCTAGGGTGTTGTCCTCAGATGCTGGCAATTCATAAACCTCTAGCCTGCAGTCCAGGTCATACAGAGGTCTACCTCTTTCTTGGATCTCTGAATGATGTCACTTTTCGCCTCTGTTAGTCCAGCAACCTAGATATGAGTTTCCATTTCTTTGCTTCTATAAGCCCTTCCCTGCTCTATTCTAAAGGGGAGCAAATGTCGGCTCAGCATGTGGCCTCTTCAGTACTGACAACCATTTCTTCCTCAGGTATTCAAATGTTGCTCTAGTGAAGGGGCTCTCTGTCACTTAAGCTGGGATACCCAGCTTTTATAACTTGTGGCATGAAAGGTATTGATGTGGCTTGTTTCTCAATCCTTCTGGCTCTAGCTGCTCTCAATAGCCACCTTAAAGTACCCTTCAGGACATGGTTCTGCAGCCATAATGAATCATCCTTGTGGTCTGGCTCCCCAGCCTTGAACACAAGAGACACACACAGAGATCTGTGTCCCGTCTCTTGTTTCTTCTGCCACATAGACAAATCCTTGACCATCAGGCCTCTTTGCAGTCTCCACACCTGCAGGGGACATTTCTGCATCTCTTGTGAAGTTTAGATACTTATAGTAATTCAGCTAGAAGCAGGAGTATCTTTTCGCATTAGATTTCGGCATGCTGACTGTGTTCTTGGCCAGGATCTGGCAGTTTGTTGGCAAGAGAAAATGAGAAGAAGTAGAGGGGGACATGTAAAAAAATGTCAGATTTTTAACAATGTTCTAAAACTGGTGATGCTACAAAAATGGCCATGGATCTCAGCTCTGTGAAAACAATTCTCACATCCTTAATTCATAGCCTGTCTCATCTGAACACTGGGGCCAAATGGCTTGGCAGGGGAGGTGATTGAAAGCGTCTACTACAGCACACACAACGTAGTTCTCTACAGTTCTGAGGTCAAGTCGGGTAAGCAAAGGGTTTTTCTTCTCCCAGCTAGCCAGCTCTCAAATTAGTCTTGCTTCTCATCCTCTGTTGGCTCTGATGTTTACGGAGGAGAATACCACTGCTCTGCTGTGGTAGCTGACCATCAACAGTCCCCATTATTGCCTGCTTTTACTTGGAAGAGATTTCTCTTTTTCCTGGCACCAGCCTGCCTTCCAACAGCTGCAGCCAATGCAATGTGCTGTGTTACAGGAGAGGGCAGACAGGCAAGGTAATGGGCAAACTCAGTTTATGGAGTGTGGTAAGGATGGCCAACATCTACAACGCTCAAGAGGATGATATATCTGGAAAGGAGAATCCTCCTTCTGCTGTCCCAAGATAAGCACAATGACTGTTGCTTGTACAGCTGAGAAACGTGGGCGTAATATGATCTAAAGGATGCTCTATGCAACGTCATCTCAGCCTAAGGCAGAGCCACTTGCATCCATGTCATTTCTGACAGATGTTTTCCCAGCCTGTTCTTATAGGTCTCTTGGTGCAGAGATATCTGCAGTATCCCTAGGCAATCTCATGTAGGCCTTCACTGTCCTAACCCCCTAAAAAGATTATCCTAATTCTTAAAATAAATTGACCTTGCTCCAACTCTAGCCTCATATCTGAGGACATGGAAAATACATTTTTCCCACATCCATTCTTCTCTCTTTCTTTCTGGATAAACCTTTTGCATCCTCAAGTGCTATGCCTGAAAGTTGCACTTCCCATCCTATATTCTCCTAGTCTGTAGGGTAATCCCAGTTTCTTTAACCTTTCCTCGAGTAAACCAGCTGTCCAGTTGTTTTCTTTGCTCTTCTGTGAACTCTTTCCATTTGCTGTGTACAGAAGCCTGAGCTGCACTCCACACTCCAGCTGGGGTCTTTTCACTATAAGGTGGTATGGAAAACTGCATTGGTCCCAGGACAGCTGGTCTATGCACATCTCTGCCATCTGCTCTAGGTCCTGTCAGCCCACACTGATCCAGGCACTGGAGAAGATCATTCTTTCCAACCCTTATTTCTGCCTCTTTTCCTAGTCAATTAAAAGTAGGTCTTGTCTATCTCTGCAGTTATCAGTGTAGTCAGCAAAACTTTCCATTCAAAGCTGAAGGCATGTTCCCTGTGCCTGCTTTCCTGCTCTCATGCCTTCCTCTCAGCTTTGTGCTGCTGTAAGTCCTCCATGTCCTCTCTTCTGGCCTCACAATGCTCTGCAGAATATCTGCTTTCATGCCAGGGTGCACTGTTGCTGCACATGTCTAAGGATCATTCATATCCCACGTCCTGTCTGTGAGACCATGTATCGTACTTTGTATGCACTTTGTAATATGCACCCTACTTGAATTCAGCCTGAACTGAGCTGCCAAGAGTCACTGCTGGGCTGGGCAAGGGACATTTGAACAGCTCCCCAGAAATCGTATGAGGAAAGCAGCAGGAATTGAGTCTTTTCTCCTTTGGTCACCTAGCAAGCTGTTGGGCTGGCTGTTTCTTGAAGGAGTCTCTACTGGTGCCAGGTCTGGCTCTGGTATTGTGCAGTGTGGATGAGCAGATGGCTGAAGAGACTGGAGAGAGAGTAAGGACTGTTAGGAAAGAAGCTGGGGAGAAAAGGTTTTCTTTCTCAAAACAAATGTGTTAGATCTGCCTGTGGTCTGAAGATAACCAGAGGGAAGAGAATACTGAAAAGGGAGGACAGGTAAGGTGGATACTGTCAGATAATGGCACCAGGATAGCAAAGTAGTGTGGATGGGGCTGCAGCAGAGTGAGTTGGAGCTGCTGGGAGCTTCTTCCCCAGTGCACAAAGCCTTTGCTTCTATTTGCAAACAATATTTGTACAAATTAATAAGAATTGGAATAAGAATAGAATCAGCAGTTGTACAAATCAGGATGGAAGGATTCCACAGGCTTCAAGATATGAACTGCATGCTGCTCAGGGCCAGGAGGAAATGAAGACCATTTGAGACCTCTAATGCAGATAGGCACGCTGCAGGCACCATGCCAAAAGCAGCTGAAGGTGTTGACTGCCTAGATGTAGAGGTAGGACAACAAGTTGCCTTCTTGAAGTGGCTGATGTCCGTTACACTGTTGTGGGACGCAGGGTGAGGACAGGGCCAATCCCCCACTTTCTGGGAATTAAATCCTCAGTGGCTTTTCCTCTTGGAAATACAGCTTCAACTGAGAGTGACGACGGCTGATGAAGAGGTAGAGCGCCTACCGTGCCTTCTCTCTCTGCCCTTTTGAAGATCTCAGGGGGGACTTCAAGGAGACATTACTTTAACAACATTTCTGAGATCTCAAAATTGTTTCCACTCTCTGAGATATAGGAAAGCACACAAAGCATCATTGTGGCTATATACAGGGCTGCTTCCATGACTATCTTCTAAAATGTCACTCTTAGAGATTGGTTTAATGTTTGCCTTACACAGCAGTTTTAGAATTACTTATTTTTACCAACATGTCTTTGTTATGCTCAGCATGTCTATAGCCTCTTCGAAGCTTGCTCTTTTTCCTGGGATGTCACAGTTGTTTATCGTATGTGAGATGGACCCTACGCTGGCCATCAGCTATCATCTGCCTCCGTAATAGTTCTGAGTAGGAGCCAGCAACTTAAAGATGAAAATTCCCCAGGTCTGCAGTCAACCCTCTGAATTATCCAGGCCCTGGAATTCTGAACACATTCCATTGCCCTAGTTGTTGTGGTGAGCTCTTACATGGTGAATGCCTGAAGTTTGATGTATGGCAGCAGTGATGGCACCAGTCCTCAGGTCCAGGACAAACCATGGTTTCTGAGGTTTGGATGCGCCCCCTCAAACTGTTGTTCTATGCAAAAAAGAGACACAGATGCTACTGAAACAGTTCATTGGCACCTAGCTGAGCCCAGGGGATGCTCTTTTCTCCCTTGGGAAATCAAGCTTGGCTCACAAAAGTTTTGTGGCACCATTCAGGTGTACGCACTGCTCCCAGCCTGCTGCTGCAAACCTGAGAGCTTCCTGGCCTCCTGAAGGTGTGTTAATCACAGCACACTTACGCATGTGATACTTAGGCTACCAACACTGTGGAGAATGCAGTGGGAAAGGGATTTCAGTCACTGGCAGGTAGCTGCACAGATAGACACAGCCTTTTTAGTTTTAATCTTCTATGTAACTTGAAATGGAACCTTTCATTCCTCTCTGAAATATCTTCACTGGCCATTGAGCTCCTTCCCCTTCCCACATCCACTGCTTTTTTGTGTAGAGCGGTTTTTGTACTGAGACATCTCCTGTGCCTGCTTTCCTCAATGGACACTGATGTGACACGCAGAGCTGAGCTGTCAGAGCTCTGGGGTGTTTTTTTTCTCCTCCCTGTGATGAGCTGTGACACTCAGCTTCCCAGCTCCACAGGCCACTTCTCGACGCTTTTGTTAACATCACATTGTGAATGCAGCAGGAGGCCAGGAGCAATGCACGGTGGCTAGAGGTTTGCCCAGGGCAGGGGGCATTGTGCACAATAGCATTTTTCAGCTTTACATGAAGAATTGGTAAGGTAGCATTGCAGAATATTCCTGTTCCCTTCTGCTCTTTCTTCGCCAGTTCTTCTGGAATTTTTTCTACATCATCCCAGCCATTTTCTTTTCCCTCTGCTCCTCTTCTGTTTGGCTCAGGAGAGCATTTTGTGGGTGGATCGTGGGCTCTTTGGGGCAGATTTACATCCCTTGGTGATGCAAATGAGACACCGCATTACTGGCGAGCAGCATAAATGAAATTAGCCCAGTAGGCTTATTTCTGTGGAACAAAATAACACTGGAAATGATAAAGGAGCCAAAGAGGTATGAGTAGAGCTTCTCTGTAAAATCTTGTTCGACAAACAAATTCTCATTTGTGCCCCACGTGAGGGCCAGCTATGCCCTCAGAAGTTATACTAAAGGGGTGTTTGCGTGGCTTTGGCAGTGTGTGGATTTTGCTCCACATTAAAGATGGAGCAGTTTATGCTCTGAATGTACAGTACTGCAGACCATCCCCAGACTCCTTTGTGGAGTGGCAGCTGTGCCACTGGCATGATTGGTCCAGAAGGCAAAACATGTAATCTCTTAGAGGAGACATTGCTGGAGGTGAGGTGAGGCCTGGAAGGGAGATCTTGAACCTCTTGGTCCCAGTAATCCCAGTCATGCATCAGGCCTAGAAGCTGCAGTGAGCAGGAGGCAGCATTGTGTTTTGCACTTCTAGAAGTCCCAGCCTCTGTGTTTCGCTTTCCTTGGGCTGCAGGTATGATCAGAAGGTGCAGGCAGTGCCCTGGTTGGTGGGAGGCATGGGGAGAGTGGTCCTTGGGAACATACTGGCTTCAGCAGAGCAGGAGGGAGAGGGATGTAAAGCCAGGGGTGCGAACAGGTGGAGGAGCAGGCTGTGGTGCCAGCTCCCCTGTGCTGCCTTGGCCCAGTCCCAGAGAAAACAGATCTCTTTTTTTTTTATTTTTTGGTTGAATAAAATACCGATTCCTACATTTTCCAAAACTCCATGCATTTCAACTGTGTTCCAGATGCAGTAATATTGAACATGCAGTGCAAAATATTGGTTCTCATCCAGCACATGCCCGAGCAGGGAAGATGACTGGAAATCCTCAGAGAGATTACCCTGATCTCACAAACAGTGGAGCGTGGAATAGAATAACTTCAAATATTAATGCAAATTTAACCTTAACTGTGTCTTTGTTGCTGGTGGTGGGAGGTGCTGCTGAGACACTGCCAACAAGTTGAAATCTTCTCAGACTTCCTAGTCCTATAAAACAGAGATGGAAAGGACAAAGCAGATGCTTTGTGCTGTTCTTGTGCAGACTGGTGGGAGGTCTGTGGCCAGGAGGCAGCCAGCCTATCCTGGTGATTCTTTGAATAGTATGACAGATTTAGGAAAAAAAAAAAAAAAAGAAAAAAGAAAAAAGAAAACAAGAAAGCAAAACCCACCTTGTAGTGGTTGCTGCTTTTTTTCCACATTAAAGGAAAAAAATAGCTATAGACATTCCAGAGGGAAGGTTTTAATTTGTTGGTACAGCATTTGAGGGTTTTCTTCAGATCTGGGTTTCCGGAGCAGGTAAAACCCTCTGCTGGCAAACATGCTCTGCATAAAAGCAGAGCTGGATTACTTTCCACAGCTAACAGTAAACATGCACAGACATTAGGGTGCTTGGAGATCTCCAGAGACACTTGGCCTTGTAGTGCTGCAATTATGTTGAAAATACTGCTGAATCTGGAAAAAAGTCATCTCTAAATTAGATTTGTTGCTGCAGCCCCACTGCCAGCTATGGGACTTGTGCTGTGTCTGCAGAAGAGAAAGCTAACTTTGGCTTTAGCCTCAGTGCACCTTGGACTGTGATCTGTGATCACTCTGAAACTTTCTGGTGGGTGTTTGTTGATAAAGCAGGACTGCAGTGCTGTGGCCAGGTGTTGGGAAGGCCTTTTTGCTCAGCACCGATGTGCGCTGGTGGGGATCACTGCTAGTTTTTCCAGGCCACCGCAGGGCTGGGCCATTTGAGCTCTGCGCAGGTTTTCCCAGCAGCAGAGCAGGGATATGCTCAGGTTTTGGCTGAAGAGCATTGGCAGATCTGCATGTCAAAGTGCACAAGAGCCTGCCTGTGCTGTTGTAGCAACAAATCATAGCCTTTGTGTATCCATGTGAATTTCATGAGACTTAGAAATATTTTCCCCCATGTACTCTAACTGTGCTAGAAATCCAACCAGGTATGCAGTTATGTGAAGGTATTATGCAACGAGTGCTATGGAAAAGCACAGCGTGCTCTGTTTTGCAGCAATTGAGAGGCTTTTCCAAAGCACTTAGCAGCAGAGCTGGTACAGCCATGCCCACAGCCATGGCTGTACGATTTCTACATCTCTTCTGGATGCAACAACCTCAGTTGACCATTGTGAATATGCCTTATGATCCTTTTTGTCCCAGTTTAAAGAACTTTATGGATTTGCTGATAGTGTTGGTTGAAATATAGCCAAACCCATATTTATTGGGATATTTCCTCAGCAGTACCGAAGTGTCTGTTACCTTTGTGTCTTGCCTGTGTGGGGAAAAGACGGTGATACAGCCCCTATGTCCCTTGAGCTTTGGATGAGTGTGTATATGCATGTATTTATGGATTCTTTTTTCCTGTGCTGTTTATCTCCAAGGTTTAATTCAACTGATGGGCTTTAAGCAGCAGGTCTGTAGATTGTGTGTTGTAAACTCAAAAGTGGCAATACCATTCTATGATTCCATACAGCCTTTGGGAATGAGACCCTACCCTTACTGTTGTGAAGGGTGAAGGCAGAGCTGAGTGTGGTACGTGCAGAGCACTGAGAGCTGTCTTTCAAAATGAGACACTTCAGACTGTTCAGTGAAAGAAGTGAAAAGCCAAAGAAAAACAAAAGGTGACTGCAAGGGGTTTCTTTTCTGCGTTCAACCAAACCGACCCTGGGGTTTTTAAGCTTGGGGCTCTTAGAGATACTGGGAAAATAACTTCTCCTCCCTCAACACAGTTATCATGCTTTTGGGATGAGTGCTGATGACCCTGTTCTGCTTTGACAGGGATGAATCATGTCTGTGCATGTCACGCTGCAAGAAACAGGAAAGGAAGGAAAGGTCTCCTCATTGATGGTCCTGATTCCTCCTTTCCCTTCAAAAACAAGCGAGGAACCAGCTGCAGATCTCCTTTGTTTGGAAACTTCATCCTGAGTAAAAGTAACACAGTGCAATGCCTCTTCAAAGGACATCGTGTCTACCGTTATTCATGAGTTGCAAGGGTTAAAGAGATTAGCTGTTTCAGTGGATTAGTAAGGGGCTGTGAGATCTGTTCATCTCAGTGTAGCTAGCTGTCTTGTGAGTGGATGTGTAGAGCATCTAAAAATAATTCAATTATTTGTGCAAAATATCTGTCAGGCTGGTTTCCCTCAGGCAGATGTTCACTCCCGTGGCATTGCTCTCGCAGTGCAAGGTCCCACCCAAGGAGAGATGGGAACTTCTGATGGATGTAGAGCATCAAGATAGCAGTTCCCCACTCCTCCTTCCCCCAAGCACTATTTCCAGGAGTGGGTTTCTCTTTTCCCAAGACCTCGGCCACCCAACTACTGTCTGTCCCCTGATGTTGATGGCAGGTGGATGTGGAACCTGGGCAGGGCCTCCAATGGCAGTCCCTCCTGTGGGGCCTGGTGCTGGCCCCACACCAGCAGGGCTCGCTGGGGGATGAGGCGGGTGGGTTGGTGAAGAACCCTGTTTATACGTTGTTGTGTCTCTGCTTGCTGCTGGGGTCATTTGTCTTTGGAAATAACTGCGCCCAGACACCCAGTATTAGTCTTCTCCACCGCCAGTGCAATAAAAATCAGTGGCCCTGGGCGGCGTGAAATGAACTTTAGAAGCCTTGGCTGTAGATTCTCCACCTGTTTCAATATATGAAAAATAATAAAATTTTTATAGAACCCTAAAGCATCTCTGAGGCATGGGAGAGCGTTTCAGCATTCTGTGCTGGCGTCACTCCTGCCCACGCTTGGCTGCTTGAGCTGGAGGTCCCCGAGGTGGCTGCTCAGGGTTGAAGTCACTCCACGCCGAGGGGAAGGGAGCAGCACACAGGGAAAGGGCTGGAAAAGCAGGAGCTTGGATTCTTTCCCATTTTTTTCACTGAGCTCCTGAGCGCACTGGCAGGTCACTTACCTCGCTGTGTCTCATTTCTGCTGTTTGTAAAATGGGAACACGTTTCACCTCACAGGGCTATTGCAAAGCTTAATTAAGATTTGCAAAGTGCTTTGGTGCTGTATAAATGGCAGTCACTTTAATTAATAAAATGAAACGGCTGTGCACTCTTGGCTTCTTTGTTTACCTGGGCATGAACAAGAAGCAGCTAGCAGGATGATGTGCAGTAGGGCTGATATTCCACACAGCTGTGTTTTACAAATGTCCTATTTTCCTGAAAGCATCTTGAGATGCCTTACTGATCTGCTCCAAACTGGACATGGATGTGGAAACCAGGCATGAGCCAAGCCTAACTCTTTACAAGTCTTATGAGGAGTGGCTGAAGGAACTGGGATAGTTTAGCCTGGAGAAGAGGAGGCTCAGAGGAGACCTCATCACTCTCTACAACGACCTGAAAGGAGGTTGTGGCGAGGTGGGAATCAGCCTCTTCCCCCAGCTAACAGCAATAAGACGAGAGGTAATGGCCTTAGGTTGCGCCAGAGAGGGATTCAGATTGGATGTTAGGAAAAACAACTTCTCCAAAAGAGTGGCTGGGCACTGGAATGGGCTGCCCATGGAGGTGATGGAGTCACCATCTCTGGTGGTGTTCAATAAATGTGTAGAAGTAGCACTGAGAGGTATGGTTAGCAGGCATGGTGGGGATGGGCTGACACTGAGGCTAGATGACCTTAGTGGTCTTTTCCAACCTTAATGATTCTACAGTTCTAAGTCACAAGGACTGCCTGTGGTGTTGGTCAGGAAGGGGTCAGTGACTCTCTGATGCAGAGGGACCCAGCTGAGGCTCTGCTGAAGGCAACTTCCAGCTTGCTCCTTCATAGCAGGCCTCAGTGGAGCACAGGGAGCTGGGCAGCCCCAGGCCCTGAGCTGCGGGATGTGAAAACAACCAAAGAGTCCTGTGGAAATGGCTTTTCTTTCCCTTTTGACAGTTTTCCCTGACTATATTCAAGGAAGGATTTTAGCAGCCGTGTCATCTGCAACTTTATAGAAAAAGCTTATTTCGCATTCATGAGAACTAAAAATGTCCAGGGGGGAGAAGCCAACAAGAGGATTGTGGAGGGATTCTTTTTGCAGTCATCCAGCTGCTGCATGCTCCAGAGAGCACTCTCCTCTCTGTGCCTCACTGCCTTGTCCAGGCCTCAGCAGTCTCTGTGCCCAGTGCCGTGCAAGCCAGAGGTGCTTCATGCTGCAGTGACCCAACATCACATGCTGATCCAACGTGAGCAACCCAACAGCTCTGCATTTCTAGCTGTTCTGGTCCCACATCTAAGCGTCTATACTCTGAAATAAGGAATCAAAGCATGAGATCTGTGTTATCTTGAGTTTTCAGTATGTTGGACTCTACATCTAGAGAATGCACCTTGGCTGTCTCTGTGGTGCTCTGTTGTCCAGGAGACTGAGGACAGGTTGTTCAAGTGGAGCCCTCTTCTCCCGGTGCCTCTCTGCTTCTCAGGCACGAGGTGACCATCAGGACAAAGGACACACTGCAGTCCTCTCTTCCTCACAGTGCAAAACTTTTTTGTCGCTTTCAAATTAGAAGAATCTGTGCAGGAGGAGACATGGTTCAATTATCTGTGATCTTTTTAAAAGCTCCCAAATGAACAACAGTAGGAGGGAGGAAGAATCTGCAAGAGTGCATCCTTCCTCCACCAGTGCGTGACCCTACAGCCGAAGCCACTGCAGGTTGGCACAGCAGCACATCCTCCCATGGAGTAGACTGTGTGGGCAGGCAGGAGATCCCATGCCTCCTGCTGAGAATGGTGTTTCAGCACGTAGGTATCAGTATTGGTACACTCTGCTAGCATGTATAGCTGTGTGTATCCCCACACCTATCATTTGTAGTATAGAGAAGCGCTACCTGTTATCTGGGAGTTGGCACCACAGGGCTGAGTAGGCGTATGTATAGATGACTGCTTTCTTGAGCTGCCAAAGGTGCGTACGTGCAGCACGTTGGGGTGCTGGTGCTTGAACACCACGTGCAGCTCTCTCTTTTCCCACCCAACCCTCTAGGCAGGACCGTAGGAGTTTGCTGGTGATTTCTCAGTGCTCACCTCTATGCTGGACTAAAACTAACCTTTGGCGTCTGATTATGGTTCCATGGTTCATGCTTTCAAGCAGAAATCCGTATCATCTTTCTGCCTTGCAGAATGTGAATAACTCAAAGCACAGGCGACAGTGAAGGATCAGGCTGCTCACGGGCTCTCGTATTGCTTCTTACTCATCCCGGTGTGACTCTGATATTATATCACAGCTTAATGTGTTGTCCAGAATGTAATGTGTTAGCATAGTAGCAAATACCAGCGAGAGTCACAGGATCATATTAAGCTCCCTACCTCTGACAGATTTGATTTCAGGAGTGAATTTACAGCAGAGGATGGAAATTTAGAGTCTAATTGCTAGCCCACTATGAATTTCCAAATATAATTGGGTCTTTAAAGAGTGATAGTGATGGGATCAGGAATATGTTATTTTTTGTTTTATTTAGCCATTTCCACCAAAAGTGATCATGATATGCTGTTATTTAAATTTAAAAGGGCAATTAGCAGTCACTTCTGGCACAGTTAGCCCTTAAACAGCTTGCTGCTTTTTTCAAGTTTAGATGCCAGTGTTAGATTAGTTTTGTAGCTTCTTCATACATCAAGGAACAATTTGTTCATTAATTGTATTGTTTCATTAAACATATATGTACACTAAGGGTCTAGTCTCTACCATGGTTTGCACTAGCTTAAGGCTATCAGATTTTTAATTTTTAATTAAACCACTACGATTTCTTGTATGGACAGAAGTAAAGAACAGAGTACTTGTTTGGCTGTCTGTGGGCAACACTTTATAACCCAGAAGTAGCACCTGTGATTCTGATGAATGTTCCCTTGAGTCAATGTTACGAGACTCTCCAGCGCAACAAAGGAATATGCTGTCCTGGTGACATGTCCATCAATCAGAAAGTGATGGCTGGTATAGGACACTGGCTGCCAGCCTGTGTAACCACAGGACTCTGTCTGGGGGTTTAACTTATTTGAGAGGCATCCAGACCTTGCAGAGGAAGTCAAGATAGTTAGGCAAAAAGCCACACCACCATCAGTGATGAGGCAGAGTGCAGCCCGCATTCTGTCACAAGTTTCCTTTTTTTTACCATGAAGTGCCTGCATCCTCATTAGAGGACCAGCGATGTGTGGTGGCTCAGCTGTGATGGAGGCCTTATTCTTGCACGACAAGCTGGTACCATGAGATGCAAATACAGAGGTACTGGGTTTGGTACTTACTGGGTAGTGCTGCTTGGGCTGAAAAGAGCTGCTGGCTATGCCTAAAGTCGCAGCCATCATAAAGGCATGGGACATGCTCCTGGCTGCAGCACTGACAGCGAGTCCTGAGAGCAACTTAAAGGATTTGATGAAAAGTGTAGCTGGAATTTTGAGTGTTCAAATGTGTTCAGACCTCTTCAGAGAGTCTGAGACTGGAACTCCGCTTCAAGAGCCCTGGCATTGCCAGTGTGATGCTGGACATGATACACACACTGTGAAAACAGCACTAGTCTGCTTGGTCTTTTTACCATCCAGAAGTGGAAACGCAAAGAGCAGTGAAAAGTTACAAAGCTAAAGAAGCTCCTTTGAAATCTCAGGAGTGGGGTTCAGTTCAGATGCTCGCAACAAAAGCTCAGAGAGAATTTCTTTCTTTTTTACTCCTCAGAGCATTAGCTGGGAAACTAGAATGAAGAGAAAAAGAAAAAAAACAAACAAAAAATAGTACAAACCACCCCCAAACCATTCACTCACTGTGACTGACTTCGGCTTCTCAGAAATACTGTGTGACCATTCCTGGTTAGAGCAAGAGGAAGGGCTGCTCACCTCCTCTCTGCATGTGCTCTGACCCAAAATGAGCAGCGTGCCTGGTGTGCTGGCTGTGTAAGAGGACCTGGCTCCTTGTGAGGCCCTTCTTTGTCAAAGGTGGGTTGTCCTGCTTTACCTGCAAAGTCGAGAGGAGCACAGCCCTGGGAATGGGAGTACTTCCATGATGCAGAAGTTGCTGGGATGCTGACTCACTGTGCATGCCAGAGGCACTGCTCTGCAATCCTGAGCATGGAGGGGGAGGGAAAACAAGCCACTGCAAAGATTGGTGGAGAGATAAGGTCACCTAGTGCCTCCAGCCACCAAATCAAAGGAGCTGGGACTTTCAGTGCATCGTTTTCCCCACATGGAGAAGAAAGCAGCAAAAACCTTTCCGTATTACCCACAGAGAGATCGTGGGTTTAGCAACCCTGGCTTCATTCCGATGCATGCTTTTTAACTACGTATATCAGGAGGGAGACCGATGAATTACTTGATGTTTAGCCAGCCTGTCTCGATATGCTGAGTATTGCACTGAGCGAGATTAGCCCACCATAGTCTGTGCTCAGGCATATGTGAGGTGTGTGGCACAGCATCCTGACATATCTTTGCTTTGTTAGGCATCGGTGTCCTCCTTTCCAGTAAGAGCCACCTTCAGCTCTAATCCCATGCTCAGAATCAATAACACTTTGTTGTGATACTTGTTAATTCTCCCCAGGCTGGAGCCGTAAATGCCGAGGCACTGGGACATCTCTGCCAGGCACAGCCTGTGCCGGGCACTGGAATGACTTCCCACAGGAGCAAGGGACATCTGCAGACATCACGCCTCCCTCTCTAAATGCAAGGTACCTCTCCACAGCTTGCTGTGCCTAACGTACCCTCACAGCAGCCAGTGTCTTGGAAAAGGAAAAATACTAAAGCCTACCGAGGCCAAACTCTGTGCTGCACACAGAGCCTGCCTTCTGTGTGCAGAGCCCGCGGGGAGGATGAGTGATAACAAAGCACACGTGACAAGCATTAGTCACGTTGCTTAATGAACAGCTAGAAGGCACTCGGAGACTGCAGACTCGGGGTAGATGAAGGCTGTTCATGTGGATTTTCTGGCCCTGAAGTTAAAGAAACACAGAAGACCTTGTTCTTAGAAGATTTCAGGGTAGGTTTTTCTATCAGAGAGTTGCATCTATTCAAGATAACCATGTAAGGGAGATACTCAAAGGGAGCTGAAAATGTAGGGGGTTTGGGAATTCTTCTTTTGCCTTTGAAAATCGTCCACCAGGATGGTAACAAGGGATTTCCCTGAGCAGATCCTTTTGACATTTTAACTTGCCCATCATCTTCCTCTCTTCTTCCAGCCTCAGTTCTTGATCTCATTCCCTCCCTGAGGCAATTACAATACCAGAGCTAATTATTTAAAAAAATATATTACCAAACATCATAGGAAAAGCAGATGATAAATGTCTTTCGAGTGCAGTGGGCACAGATGCTTGGTTAGACCACCCTGCCCAACATGGTGTTTGTTGCAGCTTACTTATTTTCCTTACAGACCCTTTTGTAGGTCCTTTGCATCTTTGTGTGGTTTGTGGTGCTCTGCCTGGCATTTTTCATGGCTCCCTTTACATGTTTCAAATCAGTCATCAAAAGGAACTGTGGGAGAGCCCAGTGCCTGGCACAGACAGACAGGCTTGCGTTCTTTGTCAGCCCAGTGGGTCAAAAATAGTCTCAGGGAACTCTGTGAGGCTTGCATGGGAGAAGAAAGAGCAGGGCAGGTCACTGCTTGAGAAGTGACAGATGCTTTACTGTTGTGACAGCAGCCCTTCTGCTGACCACACAGGAGTGCTCTGCAGGCCACTGGTGCCCCACAGACCATGGTCTAAGAACTGCTGTCTGCCATATGGGTTTTTAATTACTTACCCCTTGTGTTCTTTCAATCACTGAAATATTTAGCATCTTCCTACCACTCTGTGTTGGCTGTTCTAGTTCAAGAACCCAGAAGTGAATGGTTTGACTTTTCTCTCAGTGCTTTTCAGACTTCATAACGAGTAGGTCATATTTTCCTTTCAGAACAGAGGAATAGGAAGTCATTTTCCTTAATCTGCTGGTGAAAGTCCAGCTGGTTGTTTAATCTGTCTCAGAACAGGGGTCACCAATCCTCTTTCCCCTGTGGACATGTCATTGAATCAGGTGAGCGGGGGGAAGGCATTCACTGTGTTTATCCAGAAAGACAGAATAAGGAGGCACAGCAAGAACATTTAAGACAGAAGGAGATATGTACCAATGTGCTGATTAAATTGCAGATCAGTGAAACTAAGTTCTCAGCCTGAAATGTTACTGCTATAATCAGCTTGAACTTTGTAGGCTGTTGCATGATCCCAGACACAGCATCAGCTCACGCACATGATTGTATCAGTATTCTCACAGTCTTCCCATCACATGCTGCCATCACTATTTTTTGTGCTCTTTAAGGGATGGTTATTCCTTTGTAGAATGGCACATCATGATGCTCATTTCTAGAGTGCTCGACGTCTTAGCATCCAGCTTATTCACAAGTTTCACAGAACTATAGAATCACACAATAGTCTGAGTTGGAAGGAACCTTAAACATCATCTAGTTCCAACCCCTCTGCCATGGAAAGGAACAGCTACTAGACCAGGTTGCTCAGAGCCCCATCCAACCTGGTCTTGGACACCTTGGGCATCCACAACTTCTCTGGGCAGCCTGTGCCAGCACCTCATCACCCTCTGAGTAAAGAGTTTATTCCTAAATTACAATCTAAGCCCCTCTTTTAGTTTAAAGCTATAATCCCTTGTCCTGTCATTATGCTCTCTTATAAAGAATCCCTCTCCAGCTTTCTTGCAGGCTTCCTTTTGGTACTGGTAGGAATGGCTGAGGTTGGCAGGGACCTCTGAAGCCTTCCGGTCCAGCCCCTACTTGAACTGGGCCACTCAGAGCAAAGTTCTCAGTACTGTGTCCAGGTGGTTTCTGAATACAGACATTGACAAGATCCCCCCTGAGTCTCCTCCAGACTGAACAATCTCAGCAGCCTCCTGATACAGCCTGGGACACCGCTAGCCATTGGCTAAGACTATGTGTTAATTAGGCCTGAGCTCCCTTTCTTTGCTTTTCTCCAAGTCAGCCTAGCCCTTTTCCTAGGAATCCACATATGTGTCTACCCTCCACGTAGCCATGTGCCTCCTGAGCTTTTTCTCTTCCTTTGCCTTTTCCCTTTCTTTACTGTTCATAAAAAAGTCAGACACAGCCTGCAATCATGACACTCTGTATTTGGAACCATGACAGAGCTCCACAAAGGAAGAATTTTTTTGCCTAGCTGGGAAATGAAAATACCAATTCGGAAAACACCCACTGGGAGTTCAAGAACAGCCTGATGCAGAGAGGTTGAAGAACAGCACTTCTACCACTTTCTTGAAGGCTGTTTTTCACCCTACAGCACAGGGGGAGGCGAATGGGGCTGCCTTAACTAACTGGTGCCAGCTGGGAGCAATAAAGTGCTGTTGGCTCCAGGTATCTCTTTCCCTGCTTTCTAGTGAGCAGCCTACAGGAGCTACAGCTGCAGCCACAGCACTTGCCCAAAGGTAAGAAACCTGTGGTTGTAAGAGAGCAACCAGGAGCTGTGTCTGCACAGCATCTTTTGGGGGCAGTTGAGGGGTCAAAAGGATAAACCTTCTATTTTACTCTTCTAGTTCTGTATGTCTTGTGTTGTGACAATAGCTTGTAAAAGGAGACATGAAATGGTTTTGTCTTGGAAAGCAATGCAGTCCATGATTTTTTTACTGTGATTTGCAGGTAGCTCATAGCCTGTGAGGGGCTCTGTGCTGCCCTGGCCATATTGGCAGCAACCTCCCATCTAGCTGCTGATAACCAGCAGGGTAGCTCAGCATCACCTATAGTTACAGGTGGTTGTGCTACAGATGCAGTCCCCAGCATGCAAACCTGAGAAAATCCCACCTGTATGTAAATCTCAGTGCATATGTTTATTTTTGTCAAGAGCTAAATTAAATAGAAATGGATGGCTTGCCAGGACTATAAAAATGTCAGGCCTTCAGAAGAGCCCCATCTCTGCAAGAGCATTTGAAATACTGCATATATATTGGAGGGGATTAGAGCCAAATGAGAAGATACTAGACAGAGCAATAAACTGAGCTTTGCAGCCTGTTGTTTTCAGGGCTGATGAGAAAAGGGACTGCAGGTTCATCTTGTAACAAGCAAGTTAATCGTGAGGACTGTGGCAGGCTACTCATGTGTATGCAGGAATGGGCACAACTTCACCATGCCAGTGTGAGATTTTTTTTTTTTTCCTCATTGAGCTAAATGGACAGGGTCTATTCTGTGAGCTTGTGCTCAGCTTCTTCAGAAAGCAACCTCAAAGTGAGGGGTGGATTTCTGATATGGGGTGGGAAATAAGATGGCTCATTAGTAGTAACGTGGGAGACAGAGCAAGCCCTCAAGAACATCTTCTTCCAGGATTCAAGCTAATGATCTTCCCTTTGAAGGTTTAGATGGTGCCCCTTTTAACCTGAGCAGTTAAAAAAATAAAACCCAAAAGAACGAAAGGAAACGTTCCCCTTGCCTCCTAACCCCAAGGTTTAGCAGGCTGCCATCAGCAAATGTGACGAGAGCCAGGTATTTGCCTAGACTAAATCCTGTTTCCCATGCAGCCTGTAGGTTTTCTGCTGTTGCTCTTTTAGTCTTTGTCTGATATTTCCTCCTCTTCCATCACACAGGAATTTTTCATTCCTTTCCACAAAACAATATTTAACAGGGCTTTTCTGCCTATGTATGGCTTCATTTTGGGTAATAAGGCGAGGCTCAGTTTAGACATCTGCTCTTAGCTACCTTATGCAGAATGTAGGATTTTATCCAAGACATGCACTGCAAATCTGTCACCTCTGGTACCTCTGGCAGGCTGCTCTCCAGAGATGATCAAGACTCAGATGAGAGAATCACTTACGCGTGAGATGCAGGCCAGAGGTGCTTGTTAAGCGTGCTTTAACAGAAGCTTTGTCTCTATTTCATTCTCTAAAAATCCAGAGTATTAACAAATAAGTAGAAGTGAAGTGTAATGATTTTATTATCCTTTTTTCCTCTCCTGTTGCCTGACCCGAATGTAACAACAGCCTGTTAGAAGGGTGTAATCTACTACAGACTTCTCTTTGCAGCCAGCATGCCAGATTGTGCGCGCCTATTCATAAGATAACAAAACCCCTTCACTCTATTTTTGGGTGTAGTCTTATTTTAAGAGCTCTTGTAAAGCAAGCCAAATACAAGGCAAAGCTTTGACTCTTCCTCGCCCACATGCTATGGTATTTCTTAAGAGTGGTGGAGTAGTAGAGATGTATCTGTAAGTGGTTCAGAACCATAGCACGTTCTCCAGCTTTGTGTGTTGTAGTGCCTTGTTCTTTGTGAGTAGGTTTGAAGATGCTCTTGTTATATACTTACAGCTCTGATGGACCTGGCTATGCTGGGTTTCTTTACAGCAGACAACGTGTCCCTGCTCAGAGGTTTTCATTTCTTTCTGTTGGAGTGGTACAGTCATGGGGAGCTATGCACCTGTCTGCTTTGCAGGGTGGAAGTTTGACCAGCAAAATCTCTTGACTGTCCATTTGGGGACATCAGACCTTTGCAGCATTCAGATATAACCTTTTCCATCCCTTAGCTATCATCTACAGGAATCCTTGTGTAGGGGAGGGTCTTCTCCCCACATGAAAGCTGGTGGCCAGGAGCTGTGCAGCGCCCGACTGTCGGGTGCTGTGGGTGGAAACGTCAACTGCTGCCTGAACTCCTTCTTGGGCCTCTGTCTCCAACAGCAGATGTGTGGAAGTGTGCAAGGCATTAGGACATGAGGGGGTTCTGTAGGAGACCATATTGCTAGAAATGGCTGTGGCTGTCCTAATCACAGCACGCATGTATGCTCTGCCACCAAGACTCATAATTTGTAACAAGCAGAGGTCTCTGGGTCTGTAGCTAGGTTTTCTTGACAGATCTGCTGATCTGTCCCTGCCTCAGTGTCACAGTGTGGATACCCTCCTGCCAG
The DNA here is from genome assembly GCA_016647715.1 of Pavo muticus. NCBI lineage: Eukaryota > Metazoa > Chordata > Aves > Galliformes > Phasianidae > Pavo > Pavo muticus. The sequence goes on along the minus strand of JACDJE010000054.1, from coordinate 2,623,769 downwards.
CAGAAAAAGAAGGTCCATGGCAGTTGAGCTTTCCCCTCTTGGTAGTTTCATCACCCTTGCAGCCAACTCCCCGTCTGTCTCAGTGCTGTTGGTCCTGTGCTGGTTCTTCTAAGAAGCCAGGGAGTTTGCATAGAAACTGAGGGGAATGGGACTGGTGTTTAGGAAGCCTTCCCAGCTGAGAGCATCCCTAAGGAAAAATCCTGAAAAGGGAGAGAACACAAAGGGGCAGGTTGTCTGAGGCCAGGTGTCTGAGCTGCTTGGTGAGGTGGAAACCTGCCAGAATTATGTGCCTCACTGTGAAGCATGAAAACAACCCACGTGCAAAGCCTGTGAGAGTAGCTTTGGGGCTAAAAAAGGACTTACTGCATTTTTACGCATGCATACAGTATATATAGTAAAGCAAGATTTCCAATCTGTCTGGAAATGAGTGCTCAGCACTGTTGCTGAAGGAGGGCAGGCAGGGGAGGTGATGCTCTGGGGGACATGGTGTTGGGCAATCTGTTCTAAGTGTCCCTGCTGGAGCTGGGAACTGGATCAGTTGGCCTTCAGAGTTGCTTCCAACCTCAGCCATTCTGTGACTGAGTGCGCTGTGGCATCTTCCCCATTCTCCAGGGTATGGTCTTTGGCTCTGCAATGGAGCCTGCTCTGATGGCTTACATGCTTTCAGTTCCTAAGTGTAATCTGCAGTTTATAAACTCACTGTGTTATTTCCTTGGTAGGCTTAAGTGGGCTATTGCTCTTTCAAAGAGAACTGGGGCACCATTGTATGTTCTGGAAGGAACTAATGCCTACTTGGTGGGACTGCAGCTGGTGTCAGGCCTGGTGAGAACTGAACAGGCATTCAAGAGTATTCTCAAGGGTTTGGTCTCTTACTATTATGTACTATATATTTTCTTTCTTTCTAGTTTTTTTCTCAATATTTTTTGTCTTGCCAGGTTGTATGATACTGTGTAGCTATTTGGGTGATTGTAGGTAAACTACCTCTCTGTATCGGTAACTAGAACCTTACTGCCCTCCATCTTATTGCAGCAGATGTTTCAGGCTGCATCTCATCTGAGTTGTCTAAAGCCAGAGTGGTAGAAAGCTGAAGGATTTCTAGAAGCTGATGAGGATGCTGGTTTGATTGCTTTCTTACTTTTAAGTAAGAAGTTAATTAGCTATTTATGTTGCTGTAAACTGTGATGGCCTAAGGATACGAGGGTGGCATAGTCTCTAGGGAGAGAAAATATGAGCCCAGCTGATTGGTGTGAGTTCCCAGGAAAAGGCAATTTGAGTCAATGCAAACCTTTTTACAGACTTGAAAAGAAATCCCAATTTTCAAACTGAGTACATCTTGGGCACAAATCCCTTATGCTCAGAACTCATACAGAAATATTAGTTGAGCTAGTAAAGCCTATTACCTCTCCTTAAAAACCTTGCTTCTATTTATTTACACATTTCAAGCATTCTCTCTCCCATAATATTGAAGCATCTTGAAACGTTAATGCATTTGTGCTTCTGATGTACTTCAGAGGCAAAGGAGTGCTTTTTCCCATTTTACAAGCGGGGCAAAGAAGTGGCTTTCTTGGAGCTATAAAGGAGGGCATTGTTAGAGGCAGAAGAAGGAGCACATGGGGGCATCTCCTTAAGCCTTCATCTAAGTGAAGGTGTGCCCACAGACTGACCTGCCCATTTCACCCACTCAGAGCTGAGCTCTGGCAGCCCAGGCACCTCCTCTGGTCAAGGGGATACTGCTGTAGCTCCTCTCTTGCACCTTCAGCCACCTTCCCAGACAAGGGTATACAGAGCATGGCTGGAGTTCTACATGGGCAATGGCATATCACGTCCCTAAAATCCCTGAATGGTTTCAGCATCTTAATTTGCACCACTGTTTTTTGTGCACCACATGTTGTTTAATATGCACCATGTTTCATCCTAGCATAAGGCACTTTCCGTGGGGCGGAGAGATGATTTTCTACTATAGCTTGTGAAATACTTCATGCTGTGTTTCAGTAGGTTTGTAACAGGACGCAAGCTTGTTTTAGCAGGAGAGATGTCACTGATGGGAACTAACATACAAAATCAGCTTGTGCATGGATTAGTGCCTCCAGATGATGACTTCTCGCATCAGTTGGAGTGCATCTTTATGCCGGGCAAGTTTCTCTGAATTGGAGAGCATCTGAACTGAATCAGAAATAGGAAACAGCGTATTTGTTTATAACATTCTGAAATATGGGCTTTCTGCCATGTTAGAGGAGCCTACCTGGGGCGCTTTTTGGGGAGTGCTTGATTTTGGCTGGGATTTTCAATAACAAGCTGCAATTAATTCTGAGAACCTTGTTTTTTGTTTCCAGTGCCAAATACTTAGATCTGGAGGGAGACTGGGTATTCCCTTTTCCCATGCCTCAGTTTCTCATCCATAAAGTGCAAATGTTAATATTTACCTTTTATTTTCTTTTGAGTTGTTTCAGTTTCTTCCTCATCCTTTGATATGAAGTAGTGTTTGAGTACAAGGTGGTATATGACTCTATAAATGAAATAAACAAAAAATCCCGAAAGAAATCTATATCATGGAGAAGTACTGTACATTTCTAATGGAAGCAGGGGCTTTGATTTGCAACCTGATGATCGTTTTCCAGCAGTGAGTAGCAATGAATTGGCTGGGAAGAGGCTAGCTATTTCTGAAGTTCTTTCCACGTTTTGCAGAAATAATCTATGGATCCCTAAACACCCGTCAGGCAAAGGACAGCCCCTGCTGATGTAATGCGTAGAGCTGTGCACATCAAAGTGGGATTTTAGCCAGCACGCATCCATACCTCATACACAGCGTAGGAGGATCAGTATGGGAACAAGAGGCAATACTCAATTTTATTCTTATTTGAAAGCCAGGCTTACAACATTTTTTATCCGAGATTTTCATCAGCTGTCATGGTTGTTTTTTGGGGGGGGGTTGTTTTTTTTTTATTGTTATTGGTTTTTGCTTTGTGTTCTTTTTCCTCCCCTGCACTGGCACAGAGGACATCATCCATGAAATGCCAACCAGCGCCACTTCCCTCGTGACCTTAGTTGTCCTCAGGGCTCTGGCTCGGCCAGTTCCAGCTCTGTATTTTATGAGCTATGGCAGGAGCCAGGCTTTACCGAAAAGGATTTTTGTAGCATTGGTAGGCTGAAATGGGCTCTTTGATTTATCCCTATTTTAATATTTCTGCCTGTGGGTGATTGAGTTTAATTAAGCCGACTAGTAAATATTTATCCTTATGCCAGAAATAGATGCAGGTTTGTCTGTTAAAAATACTACACAGCCTGCCTCCTTGGCTGCAGCTAACTGAACTGAACACTCAAAAATGTTATTAATAACGGTGAGGAAAAAAACCTGAAGCCTGACTGCCGCGAGCTTTCCCCATGCAGCCAAGGAGCATTGTGTCCCCCCTCCCCAGCAGCCCCTCCATGAAGCTTGTTACCATGGAAGCCTCATTAAATTTGCATCTTGCCAGGCCTGGGCTGCAGGGGCTGCAGCTGTATTTTTAGCCAGTGGTGGTGGTGTATAATAGGATGGCTGCTCAGAGCCTGTCCAGGAGGTAGCTGACGTGCCTTCCAGTCTGCCTTGGTGCTCACCTGGTGGGAGCAGGACTCTGCTTGGAGCAACTGCCACCCAAAAGATGCGTCTCTGCCATGGGGTCAGGTAGCCTTTTGCAGCCCCTGTTGCTGGTAGAGCTGTGTGTGGGGCAGATGCAATGCCCAGGGCTGCTTCATGGCCAAATATGCCTTTTGGGCCACGGCATGGTTCTGTGTAGTGCTGGCAGCTTCCAGTGATGGAGTCTGGTTAGATTAGGCTGCACATAACAAATCTCGCTTGACTTGAGCTAAACCTTAGTGCCTTGGGGGGCAGGAAGAAACTCATCTGAGCTCAGCTGAAGAACAGTACTGCACTTCTAGCTGTGAATATTTTGGGAAGGAGGATGCAGCTAAAAGGAGGAAACAGTTAGGTGGTACCATAGATGCTCAGTGCGAGCCTAGTCCTGCCCAAATCTGTTTTAGAAAGGCTGAATTGAAGCCTATGCCCTACTTGAGGAACTGCAGTCTGCACTTACTGTACAAAAGAATTCAACACGTTCCCTTTTGGTCATTCCAAATCAGATTTGTTGGCACTGGAAGAAAAAGGAAGGGGGAGAAAAGGGGTTTTGGTGTCTGTCAACACTGTGAGGATTTCTTGGCTCAAAACATGGGCCCCTTTCTTTCAGCACTGAATCTCAGCAGTGCTAAATGCTTCATAAACCAGATTTTATCCTGAATTACACCTGGGCAACCTTTCAGTCTTCAGCGGGCTTCACAGATGGCCAGGAGAGCCTTGTTTAGCCTGCAAAGCTGCTCTCATTTGTGCTGAGGCGTGAGAAGGGAAGAGACCAGCTTGATTGTAAACCAGGAACTCATCTCTAATAAAAGCCATCTCTATGAGAATTTGATCTGGAGCAGTTAGGCTAAAAATTAAAGCGGAGTCCAACGCTGCTGTCCTTCACAGTCACCCTCTGTCAGGGCAGAGTTGTGTTTGCTCCCAGGGCTGGTGGGGACTGTTACTGTCATTGCTTTTTAAAGAGATGGCAATGCCATTAGGAGTGGAGGCTTTTTCCCTTTTTCCACAGATGCAGATTTCCAAATTTCTGCTTCTGTGGGAGGCACCAACCAGTAACTAAACATATTTAAAAAAATAAAGAAAAAAAGAAGAGATGATTTCTAATTTGCAGAAAATGGGATGTGCCCTGGATCTCTGTGGGCCTGACACAGCCAGCTTTTGCAGCTGCAGGCTGATTCTGCTGTAGGCTGTCTCTGAGGCCTCAATAGGGAGTTATTTTCAAGGCCAGCTCTGCAAACCCTGCTCAACACTAGGGCCATGAAAAAGCCAAAGCCCATGGCTGGCAGGGCCAAGAGGTTCTGCTCTACTGCTGCTGTGCATCCAGGAAGCACAACTCTCCTTCAACCCTATGTCAGACTAGGGTAAGATACATTTTGCCCAGACAGCCTCATATCTCCTGCTGTAGATCATGACTTTTGAGTCTTGCGCAGCCTGAGTAGAATGGGAGAGGGCCGCTCAAGCTGCTTCAGAAAGCCCTTAGTGTCCCCTTCTGGCTCTTGCTTTGGTTCCATTTCTGAATTAAAGCACCTGTGGCAGTGAGCTCCCACCAAGGAGAAGGTGGGACCCAGAGTGCCCACAGCACTTTTCCTGTGGGCCCTGTGTACCAGTGAGGCTGCAGCAGACAGGTCAGAGGATGGATGTAGGCTGCAGGGGCCAGGTCCTGCCCTGCTCTGAGGAGGCACAGCCAGCACGGGGCTCTCCCCTGTGTGTCAGTCTGACTGTTCCAGCTGATTGTTGCATATAGAGCCAAGTACTTTTGATACCTTTTCTGCTTCTGGAGAGCAGAGATAAATGCAGATGAACCATGCAAAGCCATGGGAGAGCCTCAGCCTAACAGAGCATGTGTTCAGATCTGGTCTATGGCTGATCAGGATCAGCTGCTCGGGGGCCTTGAGCATTTAGAATTGATTTCTAAGCATACATTTTACTATAGCACCTCTTGGGGTGACTGAGGAAGCAGAGAAGGAGTGTGATAGCAGGGAGCTCGGAGAGTCAGAAACATAGAGTGAGCTGCTGATAAACGCTAACAGACACCCGGGTTCTCAGACAGACCGAACAGAAGGCTTCCACTCCTGACAGCCTTCCCAACATACAGCAGCATCCTGGTAGGAGTGCTGGCAGTGCAGGGCGCGTGTGAACCCAGCTGGAAGACTGCAGGGGCTGGAGCACAGTGCAGGCACCAATGGCATTGCTGTCTGGATGCATTCTCTCTAGGAAGGGGGCTGGCTGGTACCTCCTATCTGGTGGGGAAAACATCAAAATCAGCTCAGAAAACATCAAATGCACCTTTTTCTTTGTCTTCAGGAGCTCTTTATCTTGGGGTTTTAAGTTTTAAGAATGGGTAGTATGGTTAGCTTGCAGTTGGACTTGATGATCTTTAAGGTCTTTTCCAACCTGTGTAATTCTATGATTCTATCAGGGATTTATATTTTTGAGATGAGAGGGCTTGGAAGGCAAAAGCTAATTAGACAACATTGGAGGCACAAGGGATTCCTGGTTAGAGGTCTGTGAGAGGTTTTATCCTTCAGAGCTCCAGCTAACGGCAGTTGTGCCATGTCACTAAACCCCTGGGGATGTTTGCTGATGCTGACGTGAAGGGTGCTATGCTCATAACTGAGCTGGGTGGAACACCAGGATTGGGGGAACTGTTGTTTCATTATTAGGTTATGGTTCTGCTCAGGTTGTGAGAAGTATGGGACACCAGCTTGCAAACCCCAAATACAGTGGAAGCTTGATGGGATGTACAACAAAGTGGATGAGGATTGTGGCTGGGGCCTTAGTGTGAACTATCTGTCATGTGGCAGAAAAAGCAGGAGGAGGCTCCTGCCTGTCAGCCAGGGACCCTAGGAGGATTTCAAGCTGTCTCTGATTTGGGTTGGTCAGATAGATGAGTTTGAGAAAAGTGCTTCCCATAAAGCAGGATCCATATGTGAAGGCTGAGATGGGACAAAGTTTTATGGTGGAAATTACAGCAGTAAAGTGGTTGATGGTTGATTAAATGTGGGCTGAGGTCAGTTAGGTTTGGCTGTGCCATCATGAAGCACTTGTTCCCTTCCCCTGCTGAATGGGGCTGTCCTGTGAGGGGACTGGCTGAGAGGAGACAAGGAGGAGGCTGGCATCCCAGCTCTGGGAGTGGAAGCAGAGTCATCTGCAAAATACGGCATATAATCACAGAATGGCCTGAGTTGAAAAGGGCCATAATGACCATCTAGTTTCAACCCCTCTGCTATGTGTCCTTCTGAAACACTCTTGCTCACTGCAAAGACAACTGATGACGTTAGTTTTGGACGAGGAGTGGTCTTTTTATGGTCTAAAGCTTTGGGTTCTAAAGACTCAAGCTTGAGGCTACAAGCCTAACAGGAGTGGCCTCCTTCTAGGAGCCCGTGTTAGCTCCTGGGAGCTAGCAAGTCACCCCATTTTTAGGTTTTTTTTTTTCCAGTGTATTTTTAACCAGGTAAGAAATGGAATGAAAAACAACCCCGAAGAATGAAATGGTGTAACTGGGTATCCTCTACTCTATATTCATTGCTATAGAAGAGAAAAAAGAAAACAGTGAGCCTGGCCAAATGCACATTGCCTTGGATAAAGATACACTATTTTGGCTCTGTGTAAATGTTTGGATGTTTAACTGTGATGTTGCTGTGGAAATTCGGCATGATGTCCCTTATCTTGGTCGCAAGAAGCCTGTGACCAGAGCCAAAGCATCCAGGATCCGGCTCCAGTTCCTTTTGTTCATATATAATAATTCTATCTGCAGCATGCAGAGCAGGCTCATTGCAGGCTGGCAGCTGAACAATGTTGTTTGCAGCTCATTAATTTCATACAGATTGCTGCCTTGCTGCTCTGTTGAATTGTAGAGCAACTCAAATGGCTGGGCTGAGCGCTGCCCTGCTGGGTTGAAAGCATTGTGTGCATGGGGAGGGAGGGGAAGGAGGGCCATACAAGGCTTGTGTCTGCAGGTTTCCCTGTGGCAACAGCAGCTTGTGCAGGGATGGAAGGGAGGAGACTCTCTTCCCAAGTTCCTGAGCGCAGTCACCTGGTCTCTTCCCAGCCTGGGACTGTGTACCTTCATATTTTTCCCAGTGTCATCTTTGAGGAAGAGCTGTGCTTGCTAACACACAAGTTTTGTCATCTATACATCACACCTGATATTCATGTGTCTCTGACCTGTAAACCCAGACAGTATTTGCTTTGCTCCTCACTGTTTTTGATGTGCTTTGAGTACTGAAAGCTGGAGATACTGTTAGGTGCTGGAGATCTGGAAGGTGTGAGAGCTGAGATATGCCAGCTCCCATGTGAGGAACTGGGGGTCTATTCTGACCTTTATCGGAAAACAAAATTTCATTGTAAATGCAATACGTGTAGGTCAGGGTCTTGGAAACATTCATTCCCATGGAGATGAGTCTTTGTCCTCCTGTGCTGGGAGAGTAGTGCATGCTTTTGGAGGTACATTGGGATCTGCTTACAGCTGCACATCTGGTCTGTGCTGCAGCTGTTGTGAGCAAGGGGCGTGTGGATGTGTCGCGGGGGGAGACCAAAGGCTGCTGCAATCCCCACCAACAGTGGCCACCTTTTCTGCTGCTACAGCTGGTCACCTGTGGTGGTGGGATCAGCAAGCTCAGATCTTCATGGTCAGCAGCCTCCCTTGCTCTGCTGAGTGGCTTGTCCCTGGTGTGCCCACTAAGCCAGGGAGCTTTGAGTAGCTCTGTTCCCAGCTGAGGCTTCCTGTCTGCCTCCTCAGTTGGAGGCTGAGAGAAAGCCATCCCAACTATGCCAGCAGCTGGCCAAGACCATCAATCAGCAGCCTTTGAGGGGATCACAGTGGCCATCTCCTATTTCTTCCTTCCTTTTCTTCTTTTCCCCATTGAAATTTATGCATACATGACAGCTGGAACCCGAGTCCCTTGGCATCATCTCCTTTTAGTCAGGGTATGCTGGGGCTGACCCACTGCTGCCAGCCCAGCCATCAGAAATAGCTGCTGCGGCATTTTCACATGGCTCTGCTCTCTGTTCTTCATTTCCTGAGCTGGGTCATGTTACATGGTGGTGTTCCTTCATCAGAGCTTTATAAATCAGTTTTCCTGCCTCTCATTCCCACCCGAACCCCTGGTACAGAATCAATGTGAGCTTGTACTGCAGTATGGGAGTACTAGGGCTTGAGTGGAGCTTGCAGAAGACTGGCCTTGGCTCTCAGGCAGCAGCAGCTAGTGGGTCTGCTGGGATGCCACATGGCATTGCAAGTTTGTTTTGGGCCACCTCATAGCTGAAAGTTTTTGCATGTCTGTTGGTAGTTCAAAGAATTGAATTTTGAAGGGAGATAAAAGAAGTTCCTCAGAGCTCAGCTGGGCAGCAGCCAGCAGTGGGTGGCACGCAGCCCTCGGAGCTGTGCCCAGAGAGGAGGACATGGCTGGTTATCCTAAGGATGTGCAGAGTGGATTTCCTAGGGATGTGGGTAGCTATCAGTGCCCACAGGGTCTCTTCAAACCTGCCACAACAGCATGGAGTGATGCAGGGCAGTGCCAGGAGACTCTTTCAGCTAACAAGTTTCAGTGACTTTTGCCCCCCAGGGAATTTCAAGCCTCCCTATGCTGGTGGTATGTTTGAATCTGGCACCTCTCATTCCAACTTCCTCTCCCCCTTCATCCCCACCTTCCCATCCTTGCCAGCATCTCCATGGCAACCCTGTTGCTGAAGAATAGGGAAGATGTCTAAATATAGCTTCCAAATCTCCATGCCTTCCTTCAGCTGGAAGACTAAAACCAGGGGGGCTGCTCGAAGCCCTGGACTGCTGATGTATCAGACAATAAAGGGCATCTTGCAGGTGGGAAAGCACTTTGGTGGGACAGGGTCCTTCCAGCAGAATTGTTCGTGACAAACTTGAGGTACTTTGAGCCTGTCTTCTGCTGCCCGATGTGCCTCTGCTCCTGCACGACATCAGGTTTTGGAGCTGTTCTTAAGAGCAGACAGCAGCATCTTGGTACTTCATTTGGCCATCTGCACCCATGAGGGGTTTGACATCACAGTCTTTTGTTGCAATGCGTCAGAAAAGCTGGAAGCAGAGAAATTCAAAATCCTCTGATAAGGAGTGAATTGTCTCCCTTCCTTCTTTCTCCACCCTCTAATTTTTCTAAAATTCTGCACAAGGTTGTGGCTGTAGTTTTGCTCCTTGTAAAATTCCTTTCTAAGAGAAAAAGGGCACAGCATCATCTCAGAAAAGCTGCTCAAGCAACCCAAGTTAATGGGGGAAGAGACATTCATGCCCAGGGTCCTGGCACTGCTCTGCAGCCACACCAGGCTGATGCCCACCAGAAGAGGCTGGTTCCATGGACTGCCGAGCTGCATTACTGCTTGTGTAAGACAAGTGCTTATTGTACAGACCTCAGCACGTAGCTCCATAGGCTACTGAGGCTGTCTGCTCTCTGCTGCCCTGAAGCACCAAGTCTCACAGGGTCAGCAGGAAGAAGCTGTCCTGCAGCCGGCCAGGCGAGGCCTGTGTGTGTGCACAGCATTTCAGTAGGCAGCGCCAGCAGCCTGGAAAGGGATGCAGAAAGCAGCCCAGAGAGTGTTTGGTTTTGTGTGTGTGCTTTTTTGGGTTGGAGTTTTTTTTATTTTATTTTTTTAAGGGAATTTAAAAACTATATAGCTGAGCCTTCAAAATGCTAACTATAAAAATAGCTTTATTAAACCAAATAAAGAGAAAAAAATCTGTGGAGTTGGGCTATTATGTTTGTATAACCAAATTTAACTCAGCTGATCAGCAGCGTGGATCAGCTGTGAGTAGGGGAGTTTAGCAAACCATGCTACCATATTCTTCCCATTTTTGAAGTAATTCTTAAAAACAAATTGTGGCATGCTTCCTTGAGGAACCCTTCTGTACTGGAGAATTTTATCATGTTTGTACAAAGTGAAATGTAGAACGCTTTGGAAATCTGCTTATCTGGCAGAGCTTGCTGCACTAAGAAGGCTCTCAGGGTGTTTTGCTGTGCCTGCCCGGCATGCCTTCTCCTGCTCTTCCAGGGCTTCAGGGCTGAGCTTGAGATGTTTGCCATTTAATAGCTCCAATGCTGATCCCTGTGGCTGACACGTGTGGATGCGCCTCATCTCTTGAGTTGTCCTAAATGCCATATCAGGTATATATTAAGGATTTGTTTGCAAGGAATGACTGTGCTTAATGGGCTCACCTGCCTGTGACTTAGCAGCTCTGATTTCTTATTGCTTGCATAGTTGTTTGCACCCATGCAAAGTAGCTGTGAAACAGTTGTGTGGATTTGACTGCCCTTTCTATCTCTTTGCATGGAGCAGGTCCAGAAGAGGGCCATGAAGATGATCAGAGGGTTGGAGCACCTCTCCTGTGAAGAAAGGTTGAGGGACTTGGGCTTGTTCAGCTTGAAGAAGAGAAGGCTCTGATGAGATATCATCATGGCCTTCCAGTACTTGAAGGGAGCTTACAAGCAGGAAGGGAGCTGACTTTATGCAGTGATAGAACAAGGGGGAATGGCTTTAAACTGAGAGAGGGGAGATTTAAGTTAGATGTTAGGAAGAAATTCTTTACTCAGAGTGTGGTATGGTGCTGGCATAGCTGCTCAGAGAAGCTGTGGATGCCCCCTTCCTGGAGGCACTCAAGGGCAGGTTGGATGGGACTCTGGGCAGCCTGAGCTGGTGGGTAGCAGCCTTGCTCATGGCAGGGAGCTGGAACTGGATGATCTTTAAGATTCTCTCCAACGTAAGCCATTCTGTGGTTGCATGGCAGTGGAAAGTGAGGGTTGTGCTGCTGTGGCAGGAAATGAATGCAGACTGAGAGGTAAAGCTGACCACAAAGTTCCCACCAGCTTTTCCATTCAGGATGCAGGAAAGATAACAGATATCTTGTACTTCTCTTTGACTTTATTTTACCAGGTATTGCTATACATCTTTTACTGGTAGCACTTTGGACTTTTCTAGTGCAAGTAAAGATTTTAAAAAAAAGAGGCTTTAGTCTTGGCTATGTCCCTTTAATTATAATGTGTCAGCTACTAAAGCATTTTCAATAGTCCTAATTGAAACATGAGCCAATTTACTAATTAGCCAAGACTACATGGGGAATACACAAAGGGAAATCACTTTTTTTGTGTCAATATTTCCTCTCTTATCCCTCTCCAAGACATGTGAACAAACTCTACAACACAGCAGCCAGACAGTTGGGGCTCCTGGACAGTGCCCAGCGCAGTCCCACTGGGACAGACAAGGAAAGGCACACAGAATTTGGATTCAGCAGCCGATTTCCATCTCAGGCTATGGCCGCTTCTTGCGTAGCATCCTCCTCGCTGGAAGTTTCCTCCTCCCTGTGATCTGCCTTGGTGTGAGATGGTGTTCCTGGCCTTGGTCCTTGCAGAAGTGGCTATGTGCTGCTCATGTGGTGGGGCCCTGCCTGGAACAGGGGAGCAACAGGCTGTAGGTTGCCTGCACAGGTCCCGGCCTTAAGCTGTGGGGAAGCTTCTCAGCAGCTTCTATGCTGCTATCACCGTGAAGGGAAGGACAGCCAAGACATTGGTGCTGTAGCAAGGAGCAATCCCTGAAGTCTCTTCCTTCCTCTCTCAAGGAATTCTGCACCTTGTGAGTCAGGGTAGACATTAGGAGGGACTTTCTAAGGCTAAAGAGATGAAATATGGTGAAAGAATGTACAGAATATTGCCTGTATCGTGAAGCTTTCAGAACCAGCTGGGCAACCACTGACCTGTCAGGAGTGGCTTGGTGGGTCTGGTCCTACCTGGAGGCAGTGATGATAGCAGTTGCTTCCAGTTCTATTTTCTGGGTGTTTTTTCTCTAATGGCACAGAGGGACTCGTATGAGGGAGTGCCATAGAGAAAAGCGCAGTTCCTCTCAAGTGAGAACCAAGGCAGAATATGTTCGTACTGATACATACCACTTCTACCACTGCTCAAAGCTCTCTTGCTTTCTTCCTTTGCCCTCCCTTAGCTTGCATCACTGTAACATCTTCCAAGTGAGGAGCTCAAATGTTCTGCAAATTGCGACTGTCCCCTATCAAATCTCTGTGAGAAATAAGGATCGCAGCCACTGCATGGATATGGAAACTGAAGCACAGACATATCAAGTGACTTGGATAGCCTCAGGATTGCCTGGAGAAATAACAGGTCATATAATGATTAGCACTGCAGAGAACCCTGTTGTAACGATAACTAGTTATCATCGGTTATCCCACAGGCTAACTTGAAGACAAAGGAGAAGAAAATGCCATTTTTAGAGGACTTTTGTCTATGATGCTTTACAGCAGACTGGTCTGGTAGTGAAACAGTCCGAGCTGTTCCCTGTGTGCTTGCTGCACGTGGTGGGATGGCTCCTGTACAGCTACTTTTCCAAGGTCCTCATGAATGACACAGCCAGTTCCTGGAAATTGGCCCGCAATGGCTCATTTCCAGCTTCTGCACTAGCACCAGTTCTTCTGTAACTCTTACATCAGCAACTTGTACATCAACAATCTGCCTGAAACTCTATCCTGACAGTTCATCTATCCTGTGGACATCTGCTTAGATAATTGGTACCAAGGTCAGCTCTGACCTTAGAGGCACCTTCATTTCTGACCTGGCTGCTAGAGGAAACTGGGGCCACCCCTAGTGGCTGCAGCTGTGTGCTTCTAAACCTGTTCCCCCCTCCATAATCATCCTGCGAGCCAAAACATCTCCTTTGGTGGGCATAAGCTGAAGACTAAAGTGCATCCTGTCTGTCTTGGTCTTAACGCTGGGTAGTTGCCTAAATTACCATGATTTCCAATTGACAGTAAGATCACTTGTTTCCTTTGTGACCTTGAATTGAACCTGCTTTGGGACTGAACGCTATTCCCTCTCAAAAACCTCCTGTCTTATGTATGTGGCAGCGTAATTCTTTGCTTCGAAATGGTTCAGCTTGTCCCAGCTGGATTACTCAATGTGCAGCTCTGTGACCGTGTGTATCATATCAGGGTTTTTCTTGCCGTCTTCTTCACCTTGCCTGCCAGCACTGTGTCATGTTGCTCTGTTAAATGTATGCCTCCCAATGAGCTGGGCAAAGACAGCTCCCCACTATACCTAGCCTTATTTAATCCTCTCTTGTTTGCCTCACATTCTGACATCTTACCTAGTCAGCATTTCTGCCACAGAACTTCTCAATGAGATCTTCTGGTCCTACCCATAGCTTTGGGTTGAAAAGCCATCCTGGTGCCAGCAGGTGCTGAGCTCCGGGCAAGTCAGACATGCTGTGCAGGTACCTGCACCCACAGCAAATAAGGTGAGAGTCTGGGTATATCACAGTGCATCCAGGATGTCATGGCTTGACCCAAGATGTGTGCTCCAATGATTCACATTAATGAGTTATTAAAGATCTCCTGGTATTTCTCACTGTCCTAGGGACGTTTACCTTGCTGTCCTGGCTGCTTTCCATCCTGGCTAACAGCATCCCACCGGGGACTGTAAATTTTGCCCTTGCACAACCCTGCCTGTTTCAATGGTATACTCTATGTGACATTTCCTGACTTACGCTGTTTTTAGAGCTGAGCCTTATTTCACATTCCAAAGTCATGCAGACACATCCTCTTAACCTCCTCTGCAATAATTCCTGCAAATGAGAGTCTCCACACAGAGAGATACTCAATATTTTCTAGCACATTAATCAAATAACCATCCAGTTGTTGCCTTATGTGTTAGAAGTGGACGTGTTGTCAAATAAAATGATTTTATAGATTATCCTCTGTACTTCCCAGATGGGGAATTTAGCAACATCATGCACTCAAAGTCCTTTAGGAGAAGATCGATGTCTATTCATTTCATCTTCTGTTGCTTACTCAGGGAAATCTCGTTCTTAATGTTGCTCCCCAGAAGGGGAGCTTTCCCATCTCTAACTTTTGAAAACGGTGATTATTTTTAAGTTCGTGTTTAAAGGAGAGCCTGGACTGGCACCATGGGGGCTCTTGGTGCCGGAGAGCATGGTTCAGTGCTCTTGGAGATGGTCCCTGCCAGGCCCTGTCTGACCCATAGGCACACATGCAGGAGGATGGTACCTATGCTTGTCTAAACTAAAAGAATTGCTCAGTCTGCTGAAAGCACCACTGAGGACTGATTTAGAATGCTTTCACAAATTTAGACATCTAGGGGCTGGAATTGAGCTATGCTGTGGCTTGGTGCTGGTACTGGAGCATTGGGGTTTGCAGAATGATTTCTTGCTGCTAGTTCCTGGAGGCATTTAATGAAGGCAGTTGACTGCTAGGGCAGGCTTTTGGATGTTTTTCTGTTGTTTTCTGCTTTAGAGCTGTCTGAGGTGTGCCTGGGCCATGATGGAGCTGTCAGAAAGGGGAAGGATGGCAAGTATCTTCCTTGCCCATTGCAGAGCCATCAGAGTGGGGTGCAAAAGCTGCACAGCTGAGCAAAGTATGGTGCAGATCTCATCAGGGAGAGGAATGGAATGCTCTCAGTAGCCAGAGTTGCCGCAGAGCCTGGGACTCCATCAGTGGTGACATTTCTGCAGTGACGGTCACTGGCCCAGTGATGTGCTGAGAAAAGGGCACTTCCCCACAAGGAAGCAGGTGTGGCCCAGCTCCTTGCAGGCTGCACAGGAAACAACATGGCTCAGAGGCAGGCAGTACCTGTACCATCCACCCACATGTGCTGTCAGGGTTCCAAGCCACAGAAGGGTCCCTGTCACACAGCCCACACCCCGGGGTTCCTGTGCTGGGTCCTGCAGTTTTCACAGTGCCATAGCTCTGCTGTGCAGGTTGGGTGTGCTGCTACCCTGGGGGCACCTTCTTCTGTGGGCCTGAGGTTGGCTGAGGGCTGCAGTGTTTTCCCTGTGCTCGTGTCTGGCTCCTTCACTATCATTTTAGGGAAATGAGTGAGATGAAGCTGATGGAGGTAACCGTGGCCAGATGGAGCCTGTGGACAGGGAGCATACAAGTGCTCCGCCACCAAGCTTGAGCACATGGTATGTCCTCAGCTCTTGGACAGACAAGCTGACGGCCCTTGAATTGGTTGCCAAATTCAGACACCATTTTTTGAAAAGCCGTGAGTGCAGAGATGATCCAGTTTGCTACTGAGCTGATGTAGGAGTTCAGAGGATTGGTGCTTATATAGAGGTCTTACTAGATATCGTGAGGAGTTTCTGCCTTTGAGTTGGACGGGGCAAAACTTGAGCATCTGTTTCTCCTCGCACAGAAAAGAAAACCTGAATATTTTTCTTGTTTCCTTGGCCTACCATGTACAGCTAAGGTATTCTAGCAAAGATATAGGTTATTTGGTTTTTTTTCCTTATTTCTTTTCCTTCCTGAACTTTCCCTTGTGACAAGCTCACTTCCAACCAAGTCTGAGTGATGCTATCATTGCTTAAACCTCAGTCATTTCCATGAGAACCAACCATCACCAGGCAGCATTTGCTGTCGCAAATTAGATTTTCTCTTGTACAGATTTTCTCTTCTGAACAGCCCTTACTTTGGATCATGGTTGAACTTCACTGCTTTGCAGGTGGAAAAGGGATTGGGAGAGACTGGGCTTTGAAAGATACAGTGCTTATGTTCTGAGTTAATTATGCCTGTGGCATGCGAGGAAGTTAAAGCTGTTTGTGCAGTCACACTGAACATGAGTTGGTGTTCTTTTGCTCCTGTGGGATGGAGAGCTAGGGCAAGGCAGGCTGGGAAGAGGGCAGCAGGTACTGACTGGGAATTGGCCGCAAGCAGGCATCAGTATGTATGAACCCAAAGGAAGGAGGGAAAAGAAAGAAGAGGGAGAGTTGGAGGTAGTGGCCCTTTACTTGATTTTATTTTTGAGTAATTATGTATTGGTCCTACCTTTCTGTGTCCCTGCAAAGCAAGGAAGCTCAAGGAGAGAGCCATATGCCAAGCAGAAGTCTTGTAGGGAGAGGTTGCCTGGCTGTCATAGGAAAGTATGCAATGTCCCGACCCCAGGAGACTTCTTTCTGCGGAGTTAGCATTTTACCATGCATCCTTTCTATGGTCCTCACTGTGTTTTCTTTCTCATTCTTGGCTTTTAATAAAAAACAAACAAAAAACATTTTAAAAGACCGCTATAAGGAATTCTCATCACTGTGGGACTACTTAGCATACCATATAGAGCTCTATAGTTAACAAAATGGGCACACAATGAGTCATTATTCCTCGACTCCACAGCTTTGTGTGTGAGTTGTGCAGACAGGTGGATTGTGGGAAGTCAGGCTTTCCACACGCAGCACAACCGTAGAGGTATCTGCCATGCACACTTTCTCATTAAATGAGCATTTCTCCTCTGCTCTGCTGTGCACGTACTACTTACTGATGGAAACGGGAGAGTCACCTCATTTAAAAAAAGAAAAAAAGAAAGAAGGGTGAAAGAAAGCTGCTGTGTGAAACCAAACCCAAATTGTGTGTATGCTTAATAAGCATTGCATAAAGCTTTAGAATAACTTTGATTCTGGAGACAAGTTTTGTTGCAGCTGCTGAGTAATATGGGGCTCCTGGAGTGGAAAGCAGTAAGCAATAGTAATTATGAATGGGATTTTAAGAGGCAACCCACATTCAGGAAGTGCTGGCTGCTTTTGAAAATCCCACCTTCTGTTTTGTAGCATGAGAGCAAGAAAGAGATCAGAGCTATGAATCAGATGCATATTTAATTCAGCAAATTGAAAAAGCTTTGCAAAGTACCAGGAGCCCAGACAACATCTGGTTCAAAAGCGATATTCCATCAACCTCTCCAAAGAAAACGCAATGAAATCATTGTGATGAAGTCTTAGCAAAGCACCAATGTTTACACCAGAGACCTATCATTTAAAATCCTACATCCTTCAGGCTGGATTAGAGGAGATTGAAAGGGTCTAGAGAAGGGAAAGGAGGCTTGCTGGCATTAGTGCAGCATATTGGTAGAGCAAGCGCTGGCAAAAATAAAGCTGATTTAGCTTAGAAGAATTAGAGGTGAAATTCTTTTTTTGCATATTCATACACTGATGGATATAGCAGGGGTTCTTCAAACTCTTCCATCTATCCCATATGCCATCATCTGAAAGACATCTCAGAACAAGAGCCAAGCACAGGGAGTGAAAGTTCCCATGTCAGAGCACAGAAGCTGTTGTGATGTAGATGAGTCAAACTGGAGAGAGACTGGATAGCTTTGTGGTCATTAGTTTTAGCAGTAGGAATGCAAGCTGCAGCAATGGAAGGCAATCAACCTGCCCATTTCCCGCTGTGAAATGGTGATTTTCAGGGGGATGCTGGCAGAAGTGTGGGTTGCAGCATCCCCAGGATTCAGGAGTGGATCACTTAGTCTCTGAAGCACTATGAGGCCAAAGACACCACTTGTGTTTAATACCTCTGCTTAAGAGAGCAAGGCTTGTAGGGCCTCAGTCCTTTTCATAATCAGGCACAGGGAGTAGTACTTTCTGTCCTATCTGTGAGCACACGAGCAGAAGGAGCAGCTCAGCTTGAGGGAACTGAGGCACGCTGTCATTTGAAGCTTGGGGCTATTTCTCCAGGTTCTTCAGTTGCCAGTACTGCTGATCTCATCCTTGCAATCCACAGCCAAGACCAGTTATGTGCAAAAGGCAGCAGGAGCCAAGGTAGTGGTGTGCGTGTGCTTCAGTGTGTGTGTGCAGCAGCAGCGGTGTGGGTGAAGCGTGCTCCTTTCCTGCATGGTGCAGCCCAGCCCTGGCTCCTGAGTCAGAGCTGTTTGGGTCTCGCTTCATTCTGCACAGCATGCCCTGCCCTCAGGCCTGCTGATTAAACAGAAATTGGTCAGTGCTGCTGGCAGCAGCGGGCTTTAGCCCTCTCCAGAGCCACGTTGAGCTCGTTCAAGTGGGTGAGAAAACTTTGACTCTCTAATGTTCCTGTTCGGCTCTCAACCTTGGTCCACTTTGCTCCTCTGTTTCTTTCTTCCCTTTATGATGCTTACTGTTATTTTTCCATTCACAGCAAAACAATTCACATCAAAGTAATTGATGATGAGGAGTATGAAAAAAACAAGAGTTTCTTCATTGAGCTGATGAGCCCCCGCATGGTGGATATGAGTTTACAGAAAGGTGTAGTACTGGCCCTCCAGACTAACGTTAATGTTCTTCTTTCTTCTCTCTTCTCCTTCCTCCACTTTTCCTCCTCTTCCTTTGACTTCTCTTTGTTTCCAACTGCTCTGTCCTAAACACTGCTGTGCACGCACTGTGTCACATGGTACCCATGGAGTGGGGGAGATGGGGACAGTAGGGGAGCCTGGGGCGGACATCGAGGGAGAGAAATAAAGAAGGATGGTCCTCAGTGGGAATGTTTTTCCATGAATGTTTCCACTGATGAGAAGGGCCAAGGAAAATTCTGTAGTGCTGGGGGAAGATGATCGCTAGAAACATCGAGTGTGTCCAGAGCTCATCACCCAGCTCTGCTCCAAGAGCTGTGTCCCTTAGTCATGGAACAGGCTGGGGGAGGAGGCAAGGCAGCATTAGGAGGAGAAGCAATGAGATGTGCTGCTTTAAAACTGGGGATTAGAAACACCAGCCTGCTGCAGCTAGCACTGCTGTAGCATCACCCCACAGGGGAACATGGCTGTGAATACGCATCTCTCTTTTTTCTCAAGCTCTGAGCCCAGAGTCCCTTTGTTAATTGTGAGAGTAGCAGAAACAATCAATCTTCCAGCAAAAATGCAGTTGGTACCCCAGCGTGGCTCCTGTTGATTTCCAGGCAGCTGATACCCTTTCCATTACCATGTGACACCGAAAAATGTGCTGCAGAAGTCGCCTCCCACTAACCATCAGCAAGGTCCGACCTCACCTTTCCCCTTCCTCCTCCCCTCCCCGCCAGCCCTGTCTCCCCCTAACACCCTCCTGCTCCCCAAGGAGCTGCAACCGATGCGCCATGTCCAAGAGGCCGGCCAAGGTGTGCTGCCCTGCAGGAAGGGGCTGCACGCCAGGAGTCTGCACTGCTGCTGCGTCACCTGTGGCCCGCCGACCCACTGTACACAGTTGTCTCTCTTGTTGTCCCTACAGGAAGACCGTAAGGGTTAAGATAGTAGATGAGGAGGAATACGAAAGGCAGGAGAATTTCTTCATTGCCCTTGGTGAGCCGAAATGGATGGAACGAGGAATATCAGGTGTGAGATCCTTTATGGAAAAAAACCCAAAACAAATAGAATCAAGTCTCCAAACCCCAAATCCAGAAAATATAACCCTCTCTCTGCTCCTTCCCCTCCCTCCTTTTCTCCTCCTCATGTGGATGGATGGACTTTGACTCTCTGCGCTTCTGTATCCTTGCTCTCACCCTGTCCCGGTGTCACCTCTCCTTTTAGCACCTAGCTTACTTCCGATCCTTCTTTTGTGCAATGCTTGAGCCTCAGAGGCTGTACTATTTTGATGGGATTTCTTTGTCTTGGTCTGTTTTTGTTCTGAGCACACCTCTGCTGTTCTCCCCTCTCCTGCTCCTTTGCCAGGACCTTGGGGAATGTGAGAGACAAGGGACGGGCATAGTGCATGGCTGCCTCTTCGGCTCGTCCCGTACACCCCCCTGTCCTTCCCTCTGTTGTTGCCTGCCAGTGGCATTGCCTTGGTGCTCTTGGGTCCCTATGAGACGTGGTAAAAAGCCCACAGAAGAGGGAAGGTATGAGGTATCCTGTTCTGTGTTTATTTTGCAAAATGGTTCTCCGTGTCTTTCATCTGAAAAGCACCTTAATGTGTCTCAGACAACCCCAGCCTGTTATGCACAGAGTGTGGAGCTCTGTTAATGTCCAACTTGAGCATCGGTACAGTGAGACCTGGGATCTCCTAGCAGATCAGGATTGTAGTGGGTATAAACCCAGAGTTTCTGTCATGCCTTGCCTGCATGTATCTTTGTCCTTGTATATGTGTTTGACTTCTTTCTCACTGAACAAGTCTTGCCATTGGCGTCACTAGCTTTGGGGTGGCCTGGGAGAGCCGATCTTTAAACAGAGAAGCACTATACAAAAAGGAATCCTAATACACCTTTTGGAGTCTGAAATGAAATAAAACCAGGTGTGCATGCCTGTGGGCTTATTTCTGATTCCTTGTACTGCTGCTGGTGATAGAAACATCTGGCAATTTCCTGTGCATCACACAGCTTTCCCTTGTTGAAACATCTTCTGTTTCCTTTATCATAAATACAGGATCTATCCCCTAGTCAGTCTGAGCTCTCCTGCATGGTTCTCCGGGACATTTAGGATAGACACAGCTTGCATTAGCATGATAATGGCATATAGCATCTGTAGATTTGTAAAATGTAAACCCCCAAACCATTAGTAGTTTAGTGCCATTAGACCATCCCGTGACTCCCCTGGGTGGCGATGGACTTGAGGTTTCTCTGCATGCTGAGCTCAGCCCCTTAGGTTTCACCGAAGTCCAGCTTTAGTGAGCATTCACTCTTAATCAGAAGCAGTGATAAACCTGCAATGGGGGTATATTCACTGCCCTCCAGCGTAAAGATGTGGGCATGGCTTCTACCTAGATGTTGCCTGGCTTCAGCTTGTAGCCACTAGTTATTTTCCTGCTCTTCTCCGTCAGATTTAAGAACTACGTAGCGTGCTGCATCTTCTGGGTAGGTGCTCACTATATCTATATTACACTTAAATTTCTTCTTGGAAGGTTAAGGAGATTCAATCTTTGAAGCTAGGACTGCAAAATGTTTTCTTGAGCCTTAGAAGACCTGCAGGGTCTTCTCTCTACACATGCCCCTTCCTGTCTGTGGAGCTCACTCCTCTGTGTCACTGGGTACAGGAGGGAAATCACTGCTTCTGACTCCCTCCTGCACATGCAGGAGCTTCTCAGTGAAGTTCCTGCTCAGTTGTTTGCCCTCTGTGAGCCTTGGATCCTTTTCTAAAGCAGTGAGCTACAGAATCTAGGTAGGGTAGGGCTTTTGTTAAATCCTGTGTTTCTTTTTCCTGCCTAGGCTACCATCCTTATGGTTAGCAGGACAGTGATGCTAGTTTGCTGTGCTGTGCATGTCTCATTTGCACCAACATCAGTGGTAGTCAGTGGGATTGCCACATCTGTCACAGGCAGAGAGAACTGTCGGGCTACTTGTTCTTCACCACACAGCCTGCACAAGGCAGCCACTTCCACCTGAGGTGAGGGTGCAGCCTCAGCTGGACTCTGCCTACCAGAAGGAAGTGCTGGACCATGAAGAGGAGGAGACACAGAGCCCTGGTTGGCCTCACTAGAGAAAAGTCAGAGCAAGAGCTGTGTAAAATCTAGGAGGAGCCAGATTAAAACACATCTGTAAGTGTTCCTGGCACAAGGTGGCACAGTCGCTACACTGATTCTAGGGCATCTGGAAGGATCCTGTGCTCTGCAGGGCTGCACAGCACGCAGAGCTGCACAGCACAGCCTCTCTGGTGAGCTTACCTGGAGCCTGGGATGGTGGAATGAGGAGCTCAGCAGCATTGGGAGGGAGGGCCAGCCACTGCCATCACCAGCAGTGTCATGGACGGCTCCCAGCGGAGAAGGCAGCCCAGGGCATGGGCTCTCAGCACTCATGAAGGCATGCGCCCTTATTGCTGTACTGCATCACACATGCTTCTACCTTGAAGGATGCCCAAAGCAAGGCCACAGCAGCCACTTCTGTGCAAAAAGGCCTGTACAAAGCTGGAAGGATGCAACCACAGACTAGGAAAAAAGTCTCCACTCACTGCCATGTAGCTGGGACTTGTTTTCAGTGCAGTGACGGATGGGCCCCATGCGACTCACAAGGCAAGAGCAAAGTGCAGCTCCCGGCTCTCCTGGGAGGTTCAGGCTAGGTTGCTTTTGATGAAGAGCCTCCCTGGGTTTCGGCTACTCACACTTCTTTCTAGCACTGCAAAAGATGTGGCTTTCTTGACTGCATGGCCTTGTTTTGTTATTGCTCCTCACTTGGCTCTGTCACATTGTGCCTGTGCCTGGAGTGTTGCAGGAGCATTTCACGTTCTCAGACTGCCCTTCATGGTGTCTTCATAACATCTCTTCTGGCCCCCTTGGGAGCAGGATTGTGTTGCATGGCTCGGCTGGCTGCCAGCCATGCTGGGAAGCAGCCTGCTGCCCAGCTGTGCAGAGGCAGCTTCTCCATCCCTGTAGTGCCTGCAACAGGGCTGTGTAGTATGAGTACCACACCTGCTCTGAGCCTGCGGACATGCTGATGTTAAACGGTGCCATAAGAGTTGCTGACTGAATACTCCATTCTGTGCTCTTCTTTGTATATAAACGTTATGTGTGCAGTACCAAACCCTGTCTGGCAGCCCATTTCTTCTCAAAGACAAATTACACTGAGCAAGTTGGCGATAGCAGCTTTTTTGTTGATGTACTCAAATAATTCAGTGATCAGATAGATCTGCAATGGGTATTTTGCCAGCCCATTCCATGATGAAGACTGACACTGACTCCATAGTGGCATGTCAGATGCAAGGAGGGCTAGCGAAGATGGTACACACTGCAAGCTGGTTTTATTGACGTGAATAAATACAAAGAAATTGAAGAGAGAATCCCGTTCTCTGCTTGGCAAAGAGGCTAAAGGCAAAGAGTGAGTGTAGCTTTTCTCTGTCCTCCTGTCCATCTCCCACGTTTCCTGATTCTTTCTTTTTTGTCTTCTCATTTCCAAGAAATTAATCTCTGGATCTGACTTGTTTCACCTTTCCTCTGTGTTTGCAGTCACATAAACCAAATCCCTGTGCACCGAGCACAGCAGGGCTTTGAAACCTCCCTGTGCCCTCAGCCACCTTTCTGGACATCCTTTTCTCAGCGCCTTTTGAAAGCGTTCCTTCTGTGAAATGAGTTCTTTGCTTTATGACAAGATGCAATATTTTGGTTTCACTGTTACTCCCATGGTAGCTCTGGTATCGTGTCACTGCTCAGCTCAGAGCTAGGATTTTACTACTGCCAGCCCTGCAGGATGTCAGAGAAATCCAGCCTGTTTTTACTTTCTTCACACATCAGGTTTCACAGTTTGTCCATAGCCCTGGATTTTGGGAGGAAAACTTGCTTTGCTTTTCCTGGAAGTAATCAGTCTTCAGCCTAAATTGTGGTTAACCTTAGGGTTGATAAAGCCCAAATGGCTACTTTGGAAGATTTCACTTGATGACGGGTAATGGTGAAAATAACTTCTGGAAAATTGTTTCATGAGGGTGATTGGGAATCTGCTCATGAGAATCCAACTAGAGGCACAGTGGCAGAGGATTCAACCCCAGGGATGGAGTGCTGATTCTACAGCATTATACTCTGTAAAAGGGACCGACATCCTTCATGCAAGATTTTGCTTCAGAAACCATGATGTGACTACGAGATATGCCTTCAATGGAAGTGGGAGCACAGGTGGCTGGTGAGCACTGTTAAATAAGTAGCTGGCTTGGGAAGATTTTGTCTGAACTCTCCTTCAGCCTTTCCAGCACAGTGTGAAGTGGTGTGGATGGATGTCCTGAGACATCTCTGTCACCTCCCTGTACAGGAAAGCTTCATTGCTCAGAGGGCAGATGTGGCTGGAAGTCAGAGTGAGGATTAAACTGCAAAGAAAGATGGGTTCCTAGCTTGGATAGATCCAAACAAGTTATCTGTTGCAAAATGTTGATGATGCCACAACTGGGTATAAAGGTCTGCGCCTAGACAGATAAGCCACGTTGATATGGGAGGATTTGTGCAGCAGCTTTCTGTTGAGTGGGCAGGTTCTGAAAAACTCCTTCTTCCATTAGCTGCTAATGGGAATATCAAATAAATGTTAGATTGCTGCTGCCTTTTTCCCCAAAGGTTTAATAATTTGTTGCAGCTCTGTGATTAAGCTGAATGCTGCTGATTCTCTTGATGGACAGAATGGATCAGGGTCTGTTTCTTGGAGTCTTTGCCATTAACTTCAATAATAACAGGATTAAGGCTAAAGCTTCAAAATCTCTGCCTTGTTTATCTAATGAAAAATACATGTTCATAGCTCTTCACAGTCCTTTAGGAAGGCAGTTCACTCACTTCAGTGCAAGCTAGAGCCAGAGCCCATGGGCAGTGCAGTGAGCCCTGCTTTGGGCTAGCAGGCAGGTAGCTTGTGGTGTGGTGTTTCCTTTGTGTGCCCCTAGGGTCCAGGTCATGCTCTTTATCAGTGACGTCAACAGTGGAACTGAGTGCATCCTCAGCAAGTTTACGGAGCTGTTTACAGTAAGGGTGGTGAAGCACAGGCACAGATTGCCCAGAGAGGTGGATGCCCCATCCCTGGAGATGCTGAAGGTCAGGCTGGATGGGGCTCTGAGCACCCTGATCTCGCTGTGGGTGTCCCTGTTCATTGCAGGGGAGTTGGGCTAGATGGCCTTTAAGGGTCCCTTCCAACTCAAATGATTCTATGATGGTTTGTACTCACCTTTCCTCTTGGTGCCTGTGCTATACATAGGGCTCCCCTCCAAATCCTCAGCCTACCTCATTTCCATTTGCTCTGTAAGCAACGTGCATTTAACCACCTATGCGGATCTTTTTAGCTACGTAGCAGCTTTCTGGAATCTTTAGGTACGCTGATTAGAGAAGATTAATATAAATGAGCAGTAAGGCCAGAATAAAGCATGCAGTGTGGTGAACCCTTTCTGTGACGTAGAAAGAGCAGAAAAAGGTATTTTATTGTTCAGAAAACATCTGATCTTCTGTGGTTTTATCTGTGCACCACTCCCCCATGCTTGGTTCCTTTCAGTATGTGCCACTATACTCTTTCCCTATGGAAATCAAAGCTTTGAGTCTCCTGAGAGTCCAGGGGAAGGCAGTATTGGTGTCCATGTCCTTGTCTGCAGGCACAGGTATTTGTCTGCACACCTGCTGTGCAAGGTTTAGGCAAGGGATTCTCAAGACTTTGGATTTGGCTGCTGAGCTAATTTTAGCAGCTGCCTGTAAGGAGATGCTTGCCAGGCTTCTGAGGCTACCTGACATGCCGACAGCAGAGCTGAGGTGGTCTGGCTTGGGCCTGGGGAGGAACAGAAGAGCAGGGGCAGAGGAGAAGAGGTGCGGGGAGAGGCATGCATGAACAGCACAGGGGTTGCAGGAAGCTGGTATAGGTGCGGAATCCCCAGTCAGACTGTCAGTAAGCTGTACAGGTCAGGACTGAGGGCACATTAGCAGATGTGTGTGTGGGAAGGAAGCTTTAGTCCGTGAAATCATTTTCTTGCTTGCATGCACAACATTCACTCAGAAATATACAGATAAAATAATCCCCTGGCTTTCTGCTTGCTGTGTTCTTAATGTTTCATTCATAGCTTTATAGGCTTCTTCAAATATTCATGTATCATATCATAAGTGAAAGGGAGAAAAATACTTCTTTTGCAGGCTCAAAAGCAAATGGGAAAAAAATAAACTCAAATCCCAGAGCACTAGGATAACATTTTTAAAAAACATGAGGAACCAATGATTTTTTTTTTTTTTTTTTAATAAGCACGGTAGCTCAGGGGCCAGTAATACTTCATTATATTAAATTTGAACACTGAGCCGATCCATTGTATTAATACTTGTAATTGCAAAAAGAAAATTAAATTTCCTCCCATTGTCTGGAGGACCAGTAGACCATGGAAGAGGAAGGAGGCCACAGTATGGAGCTAGGACAGAGCCACAAGGTCTTGGGGGTGATGACCAGGGCCATTGATGGTGCCGAGCAGTGGGGCTGGTCTTGGATGGTCGATGCCTCTTTGCAGCCTTCAGGGCAGGGTTTTTCCCATAGCTCCCCTGGCTATGCAACCTTTGACAAATTGCTTAGGAAATCACTTTCAAACCAGCATAGATAAAATTAGGTACCTCTGTGCAAAGGTGCCTGCTTCTCTGAGGCCTGAGCTGGCAAGCCTGGGTAAATTAGCACTTTTGGACTCCTGCCCACTTCTGAGTTTGCAAAATGTTCCCTTTAGCCTCTCTTTGCTGGTTTCACCATCTGTCAAATGGGGATGTTAATACTGACTCAGTCTTTGTACAGAGTTTTAAGCTTCTGAGACTCAAAGTGCGTGATAATAAGTGTTAGTAATTACAGTACCATCATAGCATGCAACCAAGTCTCTGGAGACCAGCTTGCTGCTTGAAGGACAAGCAGAAGTCACAGCTAAGGCACAGTGCTCACTTCTTTTGGAGAGGGTTTGGTATATTTTGCTGTGTGATCTCTCTTACAGGCTTCACTATGGTTACTTTGAAAGCTGGGCATAGACTGTGGCTTTCTAGGGGGACCCCCATTGTATCCAGACCTCCCCTGGCGAAGCTCTCGCTGAGCTGCAGCTTGGGTCATGCCAGGCCCCGATGGCAAGCATGGCTGTCCCCTGCTCCTTTCCCTTCCCTTCCCCACCTGCATCCCATTCCTCTGCCTTTGCTTGGGGGGTGATTTTTGGGAGCCCTGATGTGGTGCTCGCCAGCATCACCTCAATGTTGCTGCCGTGTCCCTAGCCTCTGCCTGGCATGTAGCCCTGAGCAGCTCACACATCGCATTGGGCCATGGCCATTGCTGACTGAATGTTGTCTTCTGCTAAACAGCTTCTTCTGCTTTTCCCAGTGCGACATTAACTTTCTCCCTGTTTTCCTCTTTCTCTCTGTCTGTCTCTTGTCGTTCTTCTCTCCCCACAGCTCTGCTGCTCACCCAAGGTAAGACTGCTTTTTCTCCTTTCCTCATCCTGCTCTGCCTGTTTTTGTCCTCTTTAGTCAGCCCTCTCTGTCTGCATTTGCTGCGTGCAGGAGTGAGGCACCACCCCAGCTCCCAGGTGCTCCCGTCCAGCAGGGGCTGGGTCAGAGCTGTGCATTAAGACCATAGCAGTGACTGATGCCTGAGAGCCTTCCTCCCCATTCCAGAAATTTCCCTGCAGTCTCAGCAAATGGCCCAACTAGGGCCTGCAGCTTTGACCCCAATTCTGTCCCCTCCTCAGCAGCTCTGGGGCTTTGCTCCTCCTCGTGCATCTGGGTTTTCCTGCAGTCACAGAACCCCTCAGCCAGGGCAGGCACGTGGAGGGTCCCCACTGTCATGCTAGGGGCCACTCAGTGCCAGCACCACTGCTGGGATATGATGGGCTCTTGCTCCTCACCTCCCCTAACAGCATTTACCTTTATTAGCACTGAATCCAACTTCATTGCCTGAAATCCCCATTGTGCTGGTCTATCTTGATCATACCACAGTGGTGATTTATGCCTCCTGTATTTTTCTCACTCCTTCAATCCCAGGTATGATTACAGTTCAATTTGCACTAAAGAAACATTTATCAAAACTCGAGGCCAGGTGAGCAGGGTGAAGGGAGAAAAGCTGGCAAAGTGGCATGCCAAGTTGAAAACCAGCAGCCCCATATGTAGAGGCTGCAAGTCCTGCAGTGGCTGCAGTAATGGTGGGGGCTGTTTGCAGGCTTCAGAACCCCCAAGAAGAGCTTTGTGCTCCTTTGGCTCACCATAGGCTATGGGTTTTAGTAGGTTTTGTTGCAGGTGAATTCAAAGCGCTGATTGCATTTATTCATAACACCCGAGCAGTGCTGCACACTGAGAGTATCTCTGCCATGAACGCTTCTGTCTCTGCAATTTTTAGGAAGATGCCAAATATGCTGTGCAAGGATAGCCTGAGCCCACAGGAGATGGGGCTAATTAGGAAATTGCTAGTGGCAGGCAGAAATCCCCAGCTCCCCGAGTATCAGCTTAGGGTGTTTATGGAAAACTCCTCTGAGTAGTTTGGATGGCTTCCTTTGTTACTTTTTCAACTCCAGGATGACTAGGAATAAGTTGAGTACAGCCTCCTTCCCAGTAATTTCATTGCTTTAATTCAGTAGCTGCCTAATTTGATCAGAACCTCGGGAACCAAATAATCTGTGTTAAAATAATATAACTTTCTCCCTCTGTTGCAATCCAGCTTGATTGCTTTTGGCAGCTGTTAGTGGATATTGTGGTCACCAGCTCTGAGAAGCTAACAGAGATAGCTGTATGTGACGGGGAGGTCTGTGGGGCGCAGCCCCCTGCTGTCCCCTGTGCTGGGATGCCCCATGCCCCTGGGGCACACAGTGAGTACTTGGCCGGGTCCTGGTCTGGCAGCACTCAGCCCCGCTCCTGGAGTATGTTGCTGGAATGTCACTCAGCAGCCATCATGGCTAATAAGTAGGGAGAGAAGTGATGTTCTCATTTAGTCTATGTCATGTTAGATTTAGGTTACACAGTAGTGCAGGAATCTTTGTAAAAACGGCTTTGTTGAGCGTTTTGGGGAAATCTTCCAGTCTTCTCCCTTGCAGACCATCTCCCACGTTCCCCTGCCCTTGCATGGCACAGCCCCCACTTGCCATCTTTTTGCAGAAGTCCCCAGAGCCTGGATGTAACACAGGTGGGGAGATGAGCCCAAGTGCAAACACATTTTGTGGCCAAATGGCCTTTAGTTGGAGAACATTGGAGAGCCTGAGTGTGCCAACCCCTGCAGACCTATCCCTGGGAAAGCAGAGCTGTGAGTTATACACGAGGCAGCACTGCTGGGCTGGGAGAGCCTTTGGTTCAGGTTCTGCTGTGCTATTTGCTTTCACCAAACTCCAAGACAGACTTGCAAGCTTTTCTTGGGCTTAGGATGTTTGGCTTCTTAAAGGTATGAGGAATTACAAAACGTTAGCTGTTTATCTACCTTCATTTCCACGTATTCATCCAGATCAAAGAAATAATAGTTCTAAAAATGTTTCTTTGTGCATTGAAATTCATGGGCCCACTTTCTGCATGTGAGCTGCATGGCTGCTGCCCGCTTTGTGGTGGGAACGCTGGGGAGCAGGACCACCAGCAAGGGCCTGAGAGTGGAGCAGCAGGGAACTCATAGAATCATAGAGTAGCCCAAATTGGGTCCCCATAAGTAGTATTGAGTCCAACTATAGAATCTGTGCGTTGGCTGTGTGTTAGCCCTCCTCTCATGGATGCACAGTTTCCCAGTTAGCACATACATTGGATGCATCACACCTCAAAAATGGCTTTCAGAGCTAAGTAAGCAGATTCCTCCCATTTTAGATAGTGGCACAGGCTGTGCGTGCATGTGTGTGTGCATGTGTTTCTTTAAAGGGCATATCAATATGCCAGCCTCCACTGCCAGTGCATCTCTTACCCGGCAGCCTTCCCAAGTTGTGACTGATAGATTGACAGTCCTCTGGAGAGAGGAGCTCATTCACGCGCCGTGTTTACTTTGTGTAGCTAGGATTATATTTTATTGAGCCGCAACAAAAATCCCACTTTAATTGTTGCTTTAATTTCTTCCTAGCAGCACAGTCCCCAGAAGGGGTGACCTTCATGCAGATCTGTGCCCACTCTAGAAATGGATGGATATGAGATAGCTCAAGGGGTGTGAAATGGCCTTCTTAGCAGTCTTTCATGAATGCATTGGTGGTTTTAATCCAATTTATTCAGAAAGTGACGGGGAGTGGAGACTGGCCTGTGGCTGCTTGGTAGTCTTGCAGCATTTCCTAGGTGATAGGCATCTACCTCTCCAGCAGTGTTGCTGGGCCTTGCCATTGCCTGTTTCAGCACAAAGCTGGCAGTGGGCTTTATCTAACTGATTTACAGTGTACCCAGACAATGTCCAATTCCCACTTGTTCCCAGTGGTCTGAAGGGATTTGAGCAAGCAAGCATTCAGGTGCAGTGCACACCGTGGTAATGCTGCTCTGCTTTCTCCTTTCCTAGGGGAAAAAAAACAGGAGGAGCTCCCACCCAGCCTTTGCTCTTGAAGACTGGCAGGTCTTCCTTGCCTGTAACAGCCCACGAGCAACCTGGCACGAGGAGCTGATGCCCTCCTGCAGTACCTGGTGCATAAGACACAGCTTGTGTAGCCTGAGCAGTCTGCACATCTCCTGTAGCCCACATGGGCTGTTATCCCTTGGTGGTCGCAGACCTGCATCCCAGTGCAAGCAGGGTTTTGGGGACTGCTCTGTCCCCACCTTCCTCTTCCCGGGGAGGAGGTGACAGCCATCCTGGAGGCCCTGGTAAGCTCCTGTTCTTGCCAGGCATATCCAGACCTTATCAGGCTTATTGGGGTTGACAGCTGGGAGTCCAGGGTGCAATCCGCATTGAAGAGTAGGTGCAGATGCTGATACAAACAGAAATCAGGCTAGTTAATAATTAAGCTGCAGTTTGGCAGTATTCACCTTGTCAGGCTTGACCTTCCAAATTAAAAGTCTTTCTCTCCCATCCAGCTCAGCTGCTGGGCCTCTACTCATGGGGCTCCACTCAGCATCCCATGGGAACAGACAGAATTAGCAAGCTCAGTTCAGGTTCTGTCTTAAGTTAGGATGAAAGACTCAGGTTTAACATTTTCAAATTCACCTTTGAAGTTTGTTAGGTTTCTCTACTTTGCGTAAGAGGTTCTCTTTCATGTTGCATATTTGGAAATATTCTGGAAATATTTCTGCTTTTTGCAGCCCTGGGTCGTGTCCAGAGAAGGGCAATGAAGCTGGTGGTGGGTCTGGAGCACAGACCTTATGAGGAGCGGCTGAAGGAGCTGGGATTGTTCAGTCTGGAGAAGAGGAGGCTCAGGGGAGACCTTATCGCTCTCTACAGTGACCTGAAGGGAGGCCGTAGTGAGCTGGGGGTCGGCCTCTTCTCTCGTGTAACTAGTAACAGGACTACAGTGACTGGCCTCAAGTTGTGCCAGGGGAGATTCAGGTTGGATGTTAGGAAATATTTTTTCTCCAAAAGAGTGGTCAGGCGCTGGAGCGGGCTGCCCAGGGAGGTGGTGGAGTCACACACCCTGGAGGTGTTTGAGGAACATTTAGACATGCTGAGGGATGTGGTTTAGTGGGAAATACTGGTGACAGGGGGACAGTTGGACTGGATGATCTTGAAGGTCTTTTCCAGCGTTGGTGATTCTATGGTTCATAAGTCATGCAGGAATTGCCTCCTTTTTGGAGCTGAAGTATGCTTCCTCTGTAAACGCTTCTGTGAGATACCCCATTAGACATGCTGCCTATGAGTTGACACCTATTTGCAGCTCATGTCTGAGGGGTTTAGCATGGGAGTGGTATTCAACCACCTGCCCGCAGTGGACACCCTTGACATGGCTTCTTGGGTGACCATGTTTCTTCTCAGTGCCCCAGTTCACTGTATTCACTGCAGAGGAGCTGCGTGGGGGCAGCTGGACCTCCCTTACTCAGGTCTTGGGACATGCTGTCAGCAGGCTGCAGCTCTCCAGCTCTGGCCATCACCTGGCAAGGCCTCGGGCGTGAAGGTGCCACTTCTGCTGACACTTCGCAGTACTGCACATCCCACAGCCACCTGCCAGCAGCCAGAGGTCCTGGGCACAGAGCTCTATGCAGCCCTGGATAGGCCTGCTCCTCAGAGTGCTGCTGCAGCTCTTGCACTGCCCTGCCTGGCACAGGCACATCAAACATGAGCAAGGAGGCAGGGGCTGAGATAAGTCTGTGTTGGATGCTGCTCCCCGCAGGGAGGAGAGCATGTTCTGCAGTGTGTGCACTTAGGGACCTGTCTGAAGATGGTTAAGATTTGCATAAGGCTCTGTTGTCTTACCGCGTCAAAAGCTTTTGTCAAATCAGTTAAAGCAGGGACTGAGATGTGTTTGGTTTTTTTAATCACTTCTCCTGTAGTTGTTAAGCTGGAGAAATTCGGTCCAAGATTCCCAGCTTTCTGGGCAGCTCTTATTCCAGACACTTGCTTTCTTTCTCTGCTGTGTGACAGCAGCTGGTGGGCAAGAGCCTGGTGCTGCCAGATGCAGCCCATGGCTGTTCTGATGGTGTTACTTCCCAGGGAAGGTCGTAGTGAGCCAGATTGTCACTGAGTCTGGGCTGTGCAGCCCTGCTGGGATGGCTAACTGTTGTGCTTCATCCTCAGCTCCCTGCTGTGGGCATACACCAGCACCATCTGCCATGCTGGGCCCCTGCAGAGCTGTGGGTGCTTCCTCCCATGAGCTTTTAATTGTGGGGGGGTGAGCCACACACGTGGAACAGCAGCTGATGTGTAAGCACCTGAATCTTTGATGTTAGATACAGTTTGGGGTTCTCATACACTTCTGGGTAGAGGCAGAGACTGGATTTTCTAGGTCTCTGTCTTGGAGAACGAGATTAAGGTTTCACGAACTCCTTGCTCATGTGAATATAAGTAGCTTGAATCTTGCCTCCAAATGTAGCATATGACAGAAGGTCTTTGCAGGTATCCCCTCTGGGGCCACTTGGCCTTTGCCTGCCATCGTCCTCCATCCCTCCGCCACCCTGCATTGCTCCAGCT
The DNA here is from genome assembly GCA_016647715.1 of Pavo muticus. Classification (NCBI taxonomy): domain Eukaryota; kingdom Metazoa; phylum Chordata; class Aves; order Galliformes; family Phasianidae; genus Pavo; species Pavo muticus. Next base: position 2,591,049 of record JACDJE010000054.1, on the reverse strand, counting down.
GCTCTGCTCTTCTGTCTCTGTCAGTACGTGTAAACTTCTGGGGATTCCCAAATCCACAGGACATGTGTTGGAGCTAGGCGGTGATGGTTTTGATGTACTTCATTGATTTCAAGTGATGGATGTAGTTGTTTGTGCTTCTGTGATGGGCTATAGGAATACCACTTGACGTAGGAGTTCTCATATGTCTTACAAACCCTGCAGTCTCACAAGGCTTATAGTCTCTGCAGTCAGTCTAGCAGGGCTGATGAAGAGAAGGCAGGGTTTACAATTGGACTCCACTGAGAGTGTATCACTTCTGTGCGATTTTGGCGAGGAGTAGGAGATCTGCTGGAGTCCACATGGGATTAGTCACATCTGAGGCATTACCTGGGGTGTCTGTAAACTTAATAGGAGGCCAGAATGGGATGCTATTCCTTTGTGGTACCTCCCCAGGTTCTGCCAAGCTCCCACAACTCAGCGTATATAATCCAAGAGCACCAATGCAGGCTGAAGAAATTAAAAAAAAAAAAAAAAAAAAAAAAAAAAAAA
>JACDJE010000054.1:2535737-2572094 GCA_016647715.1 Pavo muticus | reverse complement strand
TTTTTTTTTTTTTTTTTTTTTTTTTTTTTTAAACAAAGTGAATAAAACAAGCTTTAAAGATTCTGCTTTCTTTAAGTGACTGCTTCACATCACCTTCCACGCTATAACAGAATTTACCTTCTCCCTCCACCTCTTTTAGATCACGTGCTAGTTAAAGGTATTTTTAGGCTTCAGCCTTTCTGATCTTATGCCTGCTTTCTCATGCCATTGCTGTATTCAGAGCCTTAGGTAAACGCTTTTGTTTCAGGTTCTGCATTTTTTCAAGTTTCAGGATACTAAAGCTCTTCACAGGTGAAGGCCCTTTATTGGTCTCTGTGTTCCCTCAATTTCCTGTACAGCAAGATAGTTTCTTATTAGGACTTACTTACTTTGACACCAGCCCTTACTTACTTACTTATATCAGTTCTCAGATCTCTTTTATCCTTTTTGGACAGCTACTCAGAGATCCTGCCCCCACCAGTTTCCTGAATTCATTGATATTATTTGCTATTCTGTCTTTTTGAAGTTGAAGTACTTTAACTCGTTTTACAAAAGGCTGGTATTCAACTGCATTTCAAGCAGAAAAAGCCTGCAACAAACACCTGACCACTTGAAAAAATCTTAACAGCTCAAGAGATGCAATAATTTGTGTTCACATTGGACTGCAGGTGACCAGGTCCAACTTTAGCCACCTCCGTGCAGCTTTATCTGTTACAACTGCCAGCTCACAGTGAGAACATCCAAGTCACTTCAGAAATAGCTGCGTTTCTTAAGCCAAGTATTGTGTCAGCTCTTTTCTGGTGTAGAGAAGTCAGAAGGGATCACTTTGAGTAGTCCCAGCCAAAATCATGTGATAGCAGTGGCACTGCATGCAACGCAAAGCCAGAGTGCTACTCTATAATGGGACACTGGACGTTCAGTCACTGCAGTTTTTATTGCCTAAAGCACAACACCGAGATGCTACAGAACTCATTTCAGCAAACCAAGGATGAAGGTCACACACAGTGTTGAGTTCTTCATCCACATATCAACAATTCATGCATCTTCACAGCTAAGTACGCAGTGAGGCTGTGGTTCTTCTGCCTGGGCTGAGAGCCACAGACCTCCAGTCCAGATCCAGCGTGGTGAAAGAACAGTGCAACATGGATTAAACACTCACTCTTGCTTTTATGGGAGGTGGGGATGTAGGTTTGCATTGCAGCACATAGCTGGTGTAAGTAAGTCCTTTCCTATTTTTAATTCTTTAAGTAAGTCTTGTAGGACTCCAGAGATGACATCTACTGCTTCTCCTTGAGCCCCCAAACTTGTCACCCTGGTAATACAATAAAATCAGCTTAGGTTGCCAGTTAATTCCAGAAAATCCACATTGGCTTCACTCCTCCTCTCTTCTTAAAGTTTGCAATACTATCATCATTTAACTTGCATCTAAGGACAACAGCTTTAACAGTTCCTCCTCATTCAGCGATGTACAAAGTCTCCAACATGAGAACAGATCAGGAGATGTGAGATGCAATGGCTGTCTTCTGTCCCTGGTTTAGGAGAGGGTGCTTTGAGATCACATTTGGCTGTGGCTGCCACCTTTGGAGGTCACCTCTGCTCTGCCATTGAATCTTCAGGGTCTTTTGAAGCAGACTGGGCAGAGTCTGTCATTCAACCCCAGAGGACAGCACTCTGGTGCATGTTTTAATTCATTCTGGAAGCTTACACACAGGAGAGAAGCATCCTCAGATCCAGTCAAAGACTAAGACCTGACTCTGGGAGAAGGAAAGTCTCCTTTCCTCTCTTTTAGCAACGTGTAAGTAAAAGAACATTAGGTGAAAGAAAGATGAGCTCTGAAAATCAATATTCAACAAGAAACAACCAAAAGACATTAGAGCAAAAGTTATCTATTTTATTACAAAACTAAAATCAAACAGATGCCTTTCAGTCTAACAAACAATGCCATAGGCAGGAATGTGCTGGGGCAGGATAAGTTCAATACAAACTTAGGCCATGGAAAGCAGTGCCTTCATAGGAGTGAATCCCACCATAATGCAACTCCCTGCAAGACACCATGTCCTTGGAGGATCAGCAAAAAAGGATATGGTTTTGCTTCAGGCAGGAAGAGCAGATGATTTGCACTGTAGAGCCCTGGTTCTCCTCTGTCACAAGTGTTTTCAGCTGTCATTTAAAGTAGAGCTGGAGAGGGCCAGGGGGACTTGTAGGATCAGGAGAGATACCCAGGGTCTGCTTCCAGGCACAACTGTGACACACCCTCCACCCCAGCTTCAGTAGGATGCTACTGATGCAAGGCAAAGCAGAACATGCTTGCCACTGCCAGATAAGGACCATTTGGCCTGGCAGCTGGGTGACTGGCAAGAAAAACAACAAGGGATGCAGGGAGCTGAAGCATTGCTCTGTTCTGATGAGTACAGACTGTTTGGACAACTCAATGGATGGATTATTTGAATCAGGACCAGTACAGCCTTGTGCGAGCTTCCAACACACACATCCTGAACAAGTAATCTAACCTGTGTCCAGACTATGCAGTCATAGTGGTTGGGTCATGCATGTCAATGTACAAATGCTGCCATAAGCTGCTCCTAGGCCTGTGCAAATCCAAAGTTGTGATGCTGGGAGTTGGACTCCTCCCATGAAACTAAAGAGGGAAGCAATATAATGCTTGGACCCCCACCCATCCATTAAGTCAGCACTAATATAGCAACACAAATATCCACCAATACCAAAGCTAACCTTGTTTGATTTCCTTGAACAACTGACTCAATTTTAATTGCAAACTACATGTGAGCGCAGGCCTTTTAGACCGGAAGGATGCAAGGATGAGAGAAAGGTCTGCAGAAGGATATTAATGTGACAGGCAGCAGTGCTGGCTGGCTGGTTTACTGACATTTCCAGCATTTCCAGATGAAAAGATGCAATGGTTTCTAGCAGCTCTGCACACCTCTGCAATTCTGTGGGGCACAGCCTCCCCAGTGGCTGGATGACAGAGCTCCTGTTGAGATCCAACTGTCTGGGTTTGCTGGATGTAACTATGNAAAAAAAAAAAAAAAAAAAAAAGAAACAAACAAGAAAACACCCAGCAGCCAGAGCTTTTACTTTCTAAGACTAGCATATAAAGACAAGGAAAAGTGTTTTTTTTTTATACAGTTGGGTTCATTCTTCGCTCCTACAATAGGAATAACAAGAGATAGGAACATTTCTAACTATACACTAAACCAAATCATTCCAACACACAAAAGATGAGTGCTGGGCATTTTAAAAAGAGAAGATGCAGTTGAGAAGCTGGGAGCTTGCAGTCCAGAAAAACACATACATTGTATGTGAGGAACCATAAAGGATCGAGCTGCAGGATCTGCTCTTGCTAAAGAGAGCTTTTCTATACATTACGGTGGTGTAATGTACACTTTAGAGATTACCAGGGGTGTTTTCAACCATATAAAACGCTTCAATCAGCTCCAATCTACTTCTCAGGGAAGAGTTGTTATTGCTATTATATGGTTATTTCAAAAACGCTTGTTATTTTTTCTAATTTTCCATTTTGGCAACAAGGCACTAACTTACTGCATCAGGACAGTCCTGCTGTGATGTGTCTATCATCAGGTGACGTGCCACAGAGTGGCCGTATTGCAACATTTGTACCAAAGCAGCAAAGCCTCAGGGGACAAGTCCACCTTCTGCAGTAACACAACACTTTTACAAGCAATTGTGGGTGTGATCTCATATCAGCATGGCACAGTGTCATTTCTTACTACTGGTTCCGGGTCCAGAAATGAGTGGCACAAGGATTGCCAAGTCTGAAATGGGAAGTTGCTGAGAATTCCTCTAGGAAAGGACAACTGCTGCTGGAGGTTGAAAATGCACAGAGCAAAGCAAAGCAAAGCATGTCCCATCACACTCTGTCCAAACTCAGGATAGCTGATCTGCTGACTTTACGGCTGCATCTGACTGAAGTTAAGTAGGCAGCAAGTTTGGAAAAACTGCAGGTGGTTGAAACAGCTCTTGTGGCCTCCAGGAGCACCAAGCTCTTCAATTCAAGCCTTTGCTGTTACTGAAATGTGCCCCTAGAGTACAAAAGCACAGGAGAGACTGACACCAGAAAATCAGGTGAAGTAGGTAATCAAACCTAGACAGGCTGTCCCCTGTGCAGGAGAAGAGCCACCAAGTCATTGCAGGCAATCCTTTACCAGCAAGCATGGCCCAAGCTGCAGATTTGAAGCATAAGTAAAAGCAGACTCTTGGGAACCAGCAGCACGATCATGTCTTTCTGCACTGACAAATTTGTTCTTTGCTCTCCAGCAAAGTAACAGGCAGTCTGATGCTGCTTTTAGCTAATTCCTCAGTACTTTTATTGCTTGCATCATATAGATGAACTCTGTGTCAAAGATGCGTGACATCACTCCACTGATTCTACTAAGTTCTACGGTTTCCATGCCCTTCCAATAGCATTAGATTCCCAGGACATGGCACATCTTTGCTAAGCATGTCTTCTCAGCCTGAATAGCATTTGCAATTCACTTCTAACCATTTTGCAACAGGTGCAGAAACTATTTCTACATTTCCTTAATACAACCCTTTCCTATCCCTACTCTGAGGAGCTTTGCAGTGCACAACTCCTGAGGTGAAATCCATGCTCTCTCAGAAGTCCTGAAGCCTGTGACTTGCACAGAGCTGCACAGTAATCAAAGAGAGGGTTCTCAAGAAGCATTTAGTATGTGGGGCACTATGTGCACAGGTCATGCTGATATGCTTACTCCTTCATGCATGGGGACGGTAAGAGATCAGTTTGCAACTGAATGATGGATCACATGGCAGAAATGAATGCATTACTGTAATCCATTAAAGGCAAAGTGTCCCTCTAACCCTAATAGCCTTCAAAAGCAAAGGGAGGAACAGAACAGTGACTCCAACCCCTGTACAAGACAACTGTACAATTTACATACATATTTATATACAGTATATAAAATTCTCTTTCTTCGAGTCCCAGTGAACTCAATTTTAAGTCATCAGTAGCTGTTCCAATTTTAAAAAGTCATGATCCTGTTTCCCCCCGCTCTCCAAAGTATTAGATAATGGCATTGAAAAGAAATTAAAAACAAACCCAAACCAATTATTAGAAAGTGCAAACGTTCTGGGTGCCACTTCTGCTACGTTGGATGTTGCTGATGCTGCATGCTTGCTCATAAGAAGCAAGGTGTCCATCTGTTGCTGTATCTTTCCTTCCTTTGGGTCGGCTCCTGCCTTCCCTTCTGTCTTCTGCTGCTGCTACACCAAGCGGCCTACTGAAATGGGTGGGGTGGGCAAAGAAAGAGAAACAAAACAGAAGCGGGGAAAACGAGGAAAAAAGGCAAATTAAAACCAAAATGGCTCCCAAATGAAGTAAGATACAGTATACAGCTTCTGCCGCAAACATGGCCCCGTAAGGCTGAGATCTCAAGTAAGCTGTGAGGCTGAAAACAACACGGGGCTAATGAGACAGCCTTGCTGAAAAAAAGTGTTGATTGAGTCACACACAGCCCTAGGGACTGATATATTTTTAAAACGTAAACCACCACTTCCCCCTCCCTCCCCCCTCTTGGAAATCAGCAGGCAGTCTGGGCAAAATGCTGGTCTCTCCCTCTGCTCCTCTGCCTGTGATGGCTGATGCAGAATCACACTGCTGCACGGCTGCCCTGCCACCAGCGGCCCCAGAGCCAGCTGCTTCCATCCCTCGGCGGGCAAGCAGGAGGCAAACATTCAAGATCTCTCCCAATCTCTGTGACAGTAAAACATAGCAGTTTCCCTGCTTAGCTGTTCTTCAAGACCTGCCCACATCACACCCTCTGAAGTCTAACAGGCTGATGAATCTGCGTGTCCTGGGGCCCTGCTGAGCTACGGCTGTCCCAGGGGATGGTGCAAGTGTGCTGCTCAGTGAGTCAGGTGGACGTGCACACTCCCATGCTCCTCTCTTCAGAAAGCTTTTTTTAAGTCCCTCATCAAAGGTTCCTTAAGAATCAAAGCATTTACAGGATTAGAACAAGCGCTCACGGAGGATTAATTACAGGGAAAACACGGCAAAGAAAAGGCAGAAGTATGGATCTGATTTTCAAAAAGGAGGAAGGTTACTAGACAGGCCTCACTGGAACCAGAGTGAATCAACACACCCTACCAAGTGGGGGCAAATACAGTTAAATGCAAAATTACTCCGGGCTGTCATAACTGAATCTCATTACACAGCTTTGCAAAAGGCTCTCACAGTGCTCAGTGAATAACAACAGCAGACTGACCTCAGTGTCTAGATGACCTGTGCTACACTGAAGACTATGAGTGACTAGGAAAGAGCTTGAAGCCATAGCACATGATTTTTGCAACACCTCAGCTTTTAGTGGCAAACAAAATTCAAATACTTGCTCAGAACTGAGGACACACCAGGAAACATCATATTTCTCACAAGACACTGAGACACACCCAATGAAGCCATGAGGCAGCAGGTCTCAAAGGAAAGCAGACAAAAGTTGTCCTTCACACCTGATGAAAGGGTGCAATTCACTGCCACAAAGTACAGAGGAGAGTGGACATTAACTGGGACACAGAAGAATATTCATGGGAACATGTCCATGAAGTAATAAAACATAAATGCAACTAATCACCTAAATTGTTGCTTGCCAGAAAGAGGAAGAGTAAAGCAAGAAGAGTATTCTTGCTGTATCCTATTCCGATTCCTTCGCCACGTGCTGTCTGCCACAGCTGAAAACGTGGTACTGGACTTTGAGCTGATGCTGTAGACCTGTATTTTATGATGTTCACACCTCTTAGGAACAACCCTGGCTTCTAGTTATTTATGTATTTCTATTTGTGAACATAGGAGAGCAGGGAGCATGAATTTTGGGACACATGGGTATCACAGACAAAAGAAAAAGTAACAAATATTTTGACAAGATACTCACTGAAAGGGTTAAGGCCTTGTCTTTTTCCACTGGGGAAACTGCTCAGGCTACCTGTAAAATCCAAGAACCACGTTAAACGCAATAAATGCCATGGCATGACCAAGGAGCATCCCCATCATCTGCTGCCACAGGCAGGCTCCAAGGAGCTTCTCCTTTCTGGATGTGCACACAGCAAGTCCTGCCTCTGGAAGACTCACATGCAAGAGTCAGACCTACAAGCTTGATAGTGGATGCTAAACACCTGGTGTTCTAGTACCCAAACGTCACAAGATCCAGAGGTTTGGTATGGGCAAAGAGCAACTATTACAAAGTTAAAAAAAAAAAAAAAAAAAAAAAATTCTGGAAAGAAGAAAAGGAAAGGAAAGATGCAAGCAGTGACATGAAGTTTCCCAAAACATTCTTTGCTATGAAATGAAAGATCTGAACTCATATCTGGCAGAAGGGCAGGAACAGACTGCACAGCGATGACTGTCACAAGATAAAGGCACATGCACCCCACACCAGATGGAGCTAACAGCAAGCACTTTTGCCTCTGCAATAAACCAGTTCCCACCACTTGCTGGGTACTGACAACATAGGGACTATAGGAGCTGAGCACTCCCAAAAGTATGCTTCAGTTCCTGCTGGCTGCTAAGTAGGGATTTCAGGCGAGGGCCTTGCTAGAAGGGGGACCTCCTGCTCACAGCCAGAAGAATGTTGCCACCCCAGTTCTGGCCAGGCTGAAATCTTTGATGTGTGCATGCAGCTGACTTAAGGTGCAAAGTAAGGCATGATTTAACTTGCACCAGTAATACAGGCACTCACACCTAAAGAACGTTTTGCTGTGTGGAAAGAAGATGAGCAGAAGCATAGCAACAAGGTGGGAGAGCAAGGAAACTGCAGGAAGACAGATGCTGCACCCTGACAAGGTAAAGAGAGGGAGAGAAAGGTGGCAGCTGCATTTGAAATGGATCACAAAGCAAAATATTTTAGCTTTAAAAACTGTTAATAAGAGGAACTGTATAAACACAGTAAGCGAGTGATTTCAAGGTCCCTGAATGCCAGCCTTGTCTCAGCCATCTGCCCTGGCGAGATCAGAGAGACCGCTGTTAGCTTATTCCTGTGCCTGCACATAAAAAGCAGGGCTACATCGCCAAGAGGCAGATTCTTCCAGAGCTAATTGGGACTCACCAAGGGGCCTGGCAATAAAAACACAGTCCACTTATGAACCTCTGCATCCTCAGGCGGCTGTTCCCCTAGAGGGTGCTGCTCGGCCACACACAGCCCCGCTCTGCCATCGCCCTTTGCCCTAAGCCTACCTGCAGCTAAGGGCCTCACTGCCTAGGGTCTGTGCTCGATCCCTCAAGTACTGGAGCTAAGACTAGTGTGCATTGCTGTGACTGAGACTGCTCATCTTCAGAAAGATTTGGGAAACAACAGATAAGTCGATCCAAAAGGCCTACAATGGCAGGGGGTCGCAAGGCTGGGCATGACAGACCTTTCCAGCACACTGGTAGGGCTCTGTGCTTTCAGTGGGTTTATTCCCAGATGTGTTAGTGCAGGGAAGCTAACAACTGCCATAAAACTGACCATCTTTCACTACAAAGGCAGAGAATACCAGCTACTTTCAATATAAAAAATATAAAAACAGGCCAGCACGCATAGCTATAGAAAAGACAAAACCCCATCAGAGTAACACTGTAATGAGCATAAAGTTGAAATGAAAGAGAGGAAAGGGTATGCCAGATGGGGACAGTGGGTAAACAGAGTATACCTGTGAAGCATTTGGGTATTGCAGGGTGACATCCCATCACTAACTAAGTTTCATAACACAAAGTATTTGCTCAGCCTCACAGGTACACTATTTTGGTAATAATTCTAGCTACAGTATATTTGGCCAGATATCTTCCAAAAGAAAAAGCTCAAGGAAACCCCAGCAGTTTTTTATGGGTAATTCCTCTGACTCACTGAGCAAACCTATCACTTTTGATGGGGAAGAAACACACTCTCAGGAATCCTATCTCATGTCAAGACAATACTGATGTTCCAATTGGTACTTATCCTCAGGATTAAAAGAGACAAACTATAGAATCCCTACTGAATCCCAAAGGGGAATATCTGTGCAAGGCAAACAAAACCAAAGCACTGAACCAGCGGTGCTTGTTTACATCCCAATCTACATCTAATTTCAATTAAATATTCTCTGAATTTCAGTTCTATTAACTCAGTCACTACCTAAATGCGTTCAGCAAATAGTATCTTATAATTTCCTCATAGCCTCTCAGACTGCCGTCAGCTTCCTACTGTCATCAGTTCAGAGGCCTTTCCGAGATGACCACTCCCTGCTACCTGTTCTCACACAACTGCTTGCCTAAATAATGGAGTATCTTAACTCCCAGAAGTCTCCCAAGCACAAAGAAAATCAGTCATTTCTGCAGTCATTTCTAATCTACTGATTAGAAGGGTCTCAAACACCACTGAATTAATTCAGCCATTTAGATTGTCCATTATTTTTCCTTCTTTCTTTAGTAGCAGCACCCGCATATTGGGTGACCAGAAGGATTAAGAACCTGCTGAGGAGGGAAGGACAGATATAACTCTGCGTCTCAGACAGATTTGATCCTAACCTGGAAAGAGCTCAAATTCATGCCTATCATTATGAACACTGCAGATGAATCCTCCCACATAAAGCTTCCTTTTACCCATGAGACATGTAACATTACTGATTTGTCTATGCCCTGTCCTCCCACCAAGCAACACTATTTCCATGTTTGGATGGAAGTGATNAAAGTCTTATCAGGTTTTACTTACATTGCCTGAAGCAACAAACAAGTTGTACTGCCTCACTTTGCTGCTACTAGATTGTTTTGGTGTGTGTCAAGTGTAAAGCGAGCAGTTCAGCACAGCCTTATGTATAGTTTTAAATGCAGATCTCCAGCATTTTTTCTTCTTACATTTTTCCTTTCCCTCCAGAGAAAAAGTAATAACACATTCATTGCAAAGCCATAGAGAACTTTGCAGCATATATAGGTAAAGTCTTGAAGACACTCAGCAAATGCAGGCAGTTTTCACTCCACGTATTCAGGTTCAGGCTGAAAGCTGCAGTCAGCTAATCCAATCTCCTGTGCATCACACACACAGACTGTGAATCAATTTACTTTTAAGACCAGAACTTCGATTTGACTAAAGTATTTCTGAAAGGTATCAAGCCCAAAAAGAAAGCCTTACAGAGAGAGAATCCATCACCACCCTCATTAGCTCATTCTGCCTTACAAATAGCTTTGCTTTAAAGAAATGTTGATCACAGGTTGATTTATATTCAGCTGATCATGTTCTTCCCTGTTAGACTAAAGAGCCCACAGAGCTTGTGTCCCTATGGACTCACTCAGATTATAAGTAATCATCTTTCAATCCTTTTTTCTTTCTTCTAATATCCCATGGAAGCCTGAACTCCTTAGGACTCTCACTCTTAGGTTTTTTCAGCCCTTAAAAACTTTGGCAAAGCTCTTCCCTGTATGTTGTTCCCTCTTTTAATGTTGATACCAAAGGTGTACATTGTATGACAGTTCCATCTCCCTGCTGTCACAGAGAAATGGAAATAACTCCTCTTCCCTAAAACTGCCTCTGATGATAAATATTCGCTTTTTGCCGCAGTCCCACACTGCAACCTTGTATCCACGGCTCAAACCATTTCAGAAACTGTTTGTTTTGGGTACTGCCCCATTTCTTTCCCTGCTCTGGAAGTAAGGCCTTACATTCAGTCCACCTACACCCAAAGTGTTCACTTTGTATTTAGAACTCACAGGACAAAACACGGGGCCAACTGACGTAGGGAAAACAGCTTGCTTGTATCGAGTTTGCCTGTCCTCTGTGACTTAAAAGCTTACTTTTAAGCTTACAATAAACTATTTTGATTACTGGTTTCATTTGTTCAGCCTCTAAAAGGGTCCAAAAATGGTGAACACTTCGAAGAAAGAGGTAGGATACAGAGGAAGCCAGTGTGTGTTTAAATGCAGCACTTGCCCTGCCATTGTTATCATAAAGATGGAGAAGAGCCTGCAATAAGTGAAACTTGCCTCACAAATGTAAGTGTCTCAGCTGACATTAAGCTAAACCAGATCTGAAGCTTTTCTTTCCAATATCACCTTCTCAACAAACCTGGGTGAGGGAGGTACAGGATAAGCACTGTCATAAATTAAGTATAATGTTAGTTGTTAAGGCTGGAAAAGAGTTCATTAGTCCCATAAATAAAATATCCATGAAAAAGAGCTTTCATTTCTAATGCCAGAGTGAAGCCAGGTCACCCAGCAGAATTTCGGATGTTCCTGAAGAGAGGACTCTGGACATTTTCCCCTCTGGGAAACTTGGAAAGCAGAACTCATTGCACAGAGACTGCTTCCCAGCTCTGCAAACTCATACCAAATGAAAGCTGTACTGATTAAATTCTTAAATTCCTTGAAATGTTTTTTTTTTCTTTCTTTTTTTTCTTTTCCAAAATAAATGGCTCCATGGTGGCACATGGATGGAAAAGCTTGATGTAGGCTCTTCGGGGTATGCACTTACCCTAACTGATGCATGCGGAAGTTTATGCCAGAGCAATTTCCTGAATTTAATCACAGCTGTGAGCAGGCAGAATATATGGGTGGCAGCAGCCTTTCGCCTTACAAAGGACAGACTGCTAAAAGATTTCTTTTTCCCCTTTCAACTGGGCTGCTGACACTGCAGCTGAAAATAAATCAATGTGGCGACTGTGAAGAGCTGGGCAGTGAAAAATTCTGCCAGAAAGGCTTCTATTCAAAGCTAAGAAATACACAAAGCTTGGGGAACATTAGGAAGAAAGCCTGCTGGGTTTATGGAAGAGCAGTGGGGGCATATATGTCTCTGGTCTCTACAATATTGGTTTATATTGAGCTTTATTTTAAGAGTGATGATTACATTGGCTGGGTTTCAGCCTCCGTGCCAAAGATGCCAAATAAATATCAAATACTCTCCAGGGCTTCCTGCCACCCCCACCCACAGCATTTGAACCATGCAAATTACACAGAATTGACATTGGAATGCTTATGGCGGGGAGAGAACAACGTATTTCCCATCCTTGGGGCATTTTTCATCCTGTTTATATGAGTACAGACATGCTAGGCATATACTGCTAATTCGAAGGGTTACAGACTATCCCATGTGCAGGCATTCAGCAACCGGCCTCATTTGCAAAGTCCAAACACAAAGTTAAAAACATATGCGTTCACAAGCAATCCATCCAGCAACTAAGAGGCACAAAGGTGCCACCCAGGAAGTTTTTGTCTTGAGAATTTAAAGATACATTGCTTCGTTATGCATTTTGAAAGAGGGAAGCAGGGTTACTCTACACTACTCTACGTGCTGGAAGCAACATGCACAAAGGTACCTCCGCCTCTACATCTGCATTAATACGAGCACATTATTTGCTGTGGCATCCCTGCCTGGTAGGCTAACACTGTCCCCTTTTATAGTCAGAACCATAGAAGCCTTGCCTAGTCATGGCCACACAGCATTTCTTTTAAACTCAACGAAGTCCGTTCCCAGTGGCCTGTCCTGCCTAGCATGTTGCAGCTGCACTAAGGGGATTTCCTATAATCAAACAGGAGGGGGAGACAAGATCTCAGCTTTTCCCCAGTTCCCCAGAAAAGCACATTTCTGCCCACCTCTTTCAACAGGTCTGACCTACAGCTCCTTCCAAGAGGGATGAAGAGGCAGCTGGTCAGAGGGGAGGGTCATGAAAAACGGCTTCTCTCCTCATCCACAGGCTGGCTTCAGCCCCACAGCAAAACCGCAGCACTTGTGCTGCCAAGAATTCCGTTCACATTCTTCACTCCCTGCGGTAGCCACTAGGCCACACGGTCTCCTTCAATCCATTTGCATTTTATTAGGTCTTTTCATAGACCAGGGGACAAAAGAACAAGACACTTCCTCCCACTGAGCTCTCATTTCACACTTCAAATGGGCTATACTAACCTTTATGGTGGAACAGCTGCCAGGGAGGAGGGGTGGGAGCAGGCACGCCAGACTACGAGGACAAGACAGAGCAGCCTCTGATGGTGCAGCGCTAGCTCCTTTCTCAGCAATCCAGATGAATGCGAATCAGCTCAGATCACCACTCTCCCTGCCACCCCTACCTCACAGGCCTCCAGATCAATCACCTTGGTGGGTTCAGCTCAAGTGCTTTCCGGACTCACCTCCCTCCCCCAGTAGGTGCTGCTGAGTTAATAGCCTGTACCATGTCCGTAGTGAGAGCATCGAGTAAGCTGGTGATAAATTCAACTTTCTTCCCATCTGGGCAGCCTGCAAAAAGAAAAGAGGAGGTTTAATGCAAGAACACAAAAGGCTGGTCTCCCAGCCCAATGCAGCAAGGACCAGTCAGAACCTCCTTTGTTTGTAACATCGTAGACACCATTGCAGGAAAGGCAGAAGAATTCCTCAGTGGGTTTCTCTGCATGGCAGCTTTGTCCAGCACACACACAGTCACCAGCAGTATCTGGCACGAAGATCATGTGGTTGTCTTTACAGCCTCTCCCAGTTCCCTACCAGCATAACCACAGGGATGTGCTGGAAGTGCCTGGCAGACAAAGTTCCCATGGTAACACTTGTACAGGAGTTTAAAAACAATTCATTACCTCCTGGGTCATCTTCCTCTAAAAACACGGCTCTTCTGAGGCTCTAACTGACAACTTAAAGCTTCTTAAAGTATGGGCCAAAGTGAGCGCTGCTGTTCGTACCTCCCTCTCAAGGCACAGAGTACTGCCTGCCAGGAGCTACCACAATAGTTAGTTCTTTGCATGTCCAGGCTGCACTGGAAATATGTCTGACCAAGTGATCACGTGGCAAGAGCCTCTAGTTACTGCTGATTTGGGCAGGAATTGGACAAAACAGGCTGTAGACTAGCTTGGTAACTATTTCCATGACTTAGTCCTGAGACCATCCAGTTACCCACCATTATAACTACAGAATGATGGAGTCTCCTGTCAGTCTTACGACGGAGCTGAAACATGAATCTCTGTCTCCTTACCTTTATGAGGCAAACTATGCAGCCGCTGTCCAAAACCTACCACCTACCATTCCATTGTTTTCTCCAACATGACACTGAAACCATCACCACCTTCCTTACTCTTCCCTTCCTCCAAACCTCTATTCACTACCAATTATCCATGTAGAAGAGCAGTACCAGAAAACAGTATTGCCTTAGTAACAAGTAGCAGTGTCAACACCTTCTGCTTTTCCCAGACAAGCAGAAATGCATGTGTACCCCAAACACAGCAGCAGAAACCTACTGTAATCCCTTGACAGCTGAAAGCAGCTTGCAAATTGATCTGACGAAACTCCCTCCTTTGCAGCATTACAGGCTCTGTTCTCTGCAATAGCTAACCAACAGTCCCTAGCCTGTTTCCATATTACGCGTATTACACACACGCACACCCCTCAGCACTTGTTTGGCACATGGTCCAGAAAATGTCAGCATCGTAAAGGGTAAGCTGCTATGGCAGCCAGAGGAGACCACTCACTTAAAGGAGCTTTTTGTTGCAGTAATGAGAAGGTTGAAAAACCATTTGCTAGAAGTCATCTCCCTGGGGCCTCAGCATCTCACCGTCTGCAGGAATTAGCAGCTTGCCATTTGCTATGTGCAAGCAACACATTCCTTCCTTCTTTCTTCTGGCTCTTGTGGGAGCAGCCTGACACAGTTTGTGAAGAGGGTGCGCGTAGGTATGCACAGATTCATACTCTTGTCTCTCCCAGCTCGGCCTGTGCAGGATCACACAGAAAAAGGATGCTACTGCCTGAAGAACTGAAGGTCTGGAGGATAGGCAAGACTCTAGAAAAGGGGTAAGTAAGGGACATCCCTCGGAGAAGTGAACGCAAATGGAAAGATGTCTCAATGAGAGCAGAGATTTTTCTAAAAGTTCAGTTCCAATGAGAAAGAGAAAAGGTAAAAGAAAACATCTTTTCTCGTTCCCTGTAGTTCTGACTCACCAGTGAATTCTTATATACAAGAGTAGCTAAGCAAACAAACCTCGAGTCTGCATCAAAAGACCACGGAGCAGACAAATCAGGATATGTAACTCTCCTGCTCCATCTCCTACTCTCTTCATAGACAATGGTATTTCTAGCAACAGGAACTATCAGGGATGGGAGCCACACATCCAAGCACAGAGCTGAATGTTCACTAAGGTAGAAAAAAGTGGCCTCAGCCGAGACGAGAACTCTCCTGGAGTCTGATGCTACAAAGCATCCTACATATGTCCTCTTGGCCTCACGTAGTTCCCATCCCCTCATCCAGTTGCAGCTGTAGTGCAGAAGAAGGAAGAAACCATTCTGTCTTCCTGAGAGATCAGAAAGAAACTCTAAGGAGTCCAAAGGCAAAGGATTTTCACCAAGTTCTGCAGAGACAGAGAATAAATGCAAGAAGAAGCAGAAAAGCAAAGGGAAAATAGAAGGGAGAAGAAAGGAAGTCAGGTTGTTCTATTTTACAATGATTTCCTAAGGAAATGAGCCTTAATGCAATCATTTAGCTGATTCACTAAATGGGGTGATCCCTCACCCCCCAAAGTAATACTTGAACCAATTGGCCAATTTCATTCAAATGTAAGAGGAAGGCAGATAAGAAGTTTCTACATGTCTTGTGAAAATGAGCAGCTGCATAGCAGAGAGCCGTGCTGGGGGCACAGCTGCTAAGCAGAGAGCTATGGAGCCCAAGGTCAGGAGCTGGCAGGAGAGTCAGGAGATGCAAAAGGCAATTCTGGAACAAATCTCATTTCCTTTGCTAACTTGTTCAGAGACAATTCACTTCATGTTAGCCCTAGGAATGGCCAGAAGAAAGTGAAGCAGATCCATTGCTACCAGCTTTTTCTGTGGAGTTTCTGATCTCTACTGCTCCCTCACTGTAGAAGGGATCAACCGTAGCTTCTGTTCTTGGGAGTCATTCCCCACCCAGGAGAGCAATGACTGATCTCTCAGTGAAGGCCCTTCCCTCTGCACCTTACAAAGGCAGAAGGAAGTTAAAAACAGAACGTGTGTATGATATTTTTAAGAGCTGCCCAGGCACCTATGCCCAGCACCTCTTCCTAGCAGTGACAAAGCAAGCAAATAGGAAATTATGGCTTGTCATGTTGTTAAGAGGGGACAGATGAACAGAAAACAACCAGCAATGGGAGATAAAGTGGGTCTCAGGTAGAAAGCGAGGGATCTAGTCCAGCCAAGTAAGCAGTCCGCATTAGATAAGTGACCTTAGTGCACCAGGAATACTGTCCTGCAGTGCTAGGGAGCCAGTTGATCCACTGACAATTGCCATCCGTGTCCTCCATCATTGCTGATCATACCACCAAGCTACTAAAAAGCCCTGCTACACAGGGAGGATCCTATCCTGGCCAAGCTTTGAAGAAAGGTTTTGAATGCTGAGCCCATTCTTCAGCCAGGGTACATGTAGGCATCCAGGTTTTTTTTTCTGACAATTCTATCAGCCATATTTCCAAAGAAAGGCAGACAGGCAACAAAGCAGCCTCCCAGACTCTTCCAGTTACCCAAAATAACACAGAATAAAACCCATGGTAAAATAAACGCAGTGAGGGAAATCCCCCCAACAACACTGTAGGCCTCTTGAGAGTCCCAAGGTGAGATAAGCAGAGATGGGCTCTCATTCTTTACCAACCTGGAAGTTCTCTGTCCTTGAATGGATCATCAATCTCTGTACTCTTCGATCTGGCATCACTTTCACACACTGGAGTCTCATAGCTGGAAAAGAATAGAAGATGCTAAACTGTGTGATATGGCTTTAGTGTCATCAGATGGTTGCTAAGGGGTCATCTTATCTGCTCATTACAGGGGAAAAAATAAACCTGCAGCAGAAACACTATTCTCAGTCATGTGTCTGCTTATGGACAGCCAGCAGCAGCAGTAGCAAGCAGAGAGAGGAGTGGGAGCATGCCCTGAAATGCAGGAGCAGCTTAAACCCACAGACAGCACAAGGCTCTCTTGCAACTCTTGTGGGCACAGATTGAGCTTTTTTTTCCAAAACTGTCCACGTTCTGCAGGATCACTGTGCCGAGCAGAGTTTTAAGTCCCAGCTCCTATTGGACTGTTTTTGTAGCTATCCAGAACCACAATTTGTTTCCAGTTCCCAAATGATAAAATATTCCTAAGGTAATTTTAAGATCCAGGGCAGCTGAAAAGCAAAATTCACCTTTTGCTTAAAATCTATCAATGTGCAACTGGGAAGTGTTCTAAATCTGATCTGGCCAGGATCTAAGTGGCTGCAGGATGGAAACATAAAGCAGAGGATAATGCAACGCAGACACTTCTGTTTCTGCCCCTCATAACACGGGCCTATATTTTGAGCAAAGGACTGGTGTCTGCTACCACCAGAAAGCTGCATGCCAGAAAAAAAAAAAAAAAAAAGGCAGTTTTATATAATATTTCTCTGAGAGAAAAGCAGTTACTGTGTACCAGCTCCTACAGAGGACACTCAATATGGTACATCACATTGCTAGCTCTAGGGAAGGTAGCTCAGAGTGCACTGCCCTAGAAGTACTAATTTATCTGGTATAACAATACTGTTTTTCATGGCTTATCTCCCACCAGGCTTACAGCTCTTACCGAGTGGAAGTACCAGGCAGGGGACGTCCGGTGTCCACCAGGACGCACCAGCAGTATCCGGTGGACTGGTGGCATTGCACTGGTTTGTAGAGCCCTCCTGGAGCGCACTCGGGGATGACGATACCCTCGCGGGGGTTCTGCCTGGCCTCCTCCAGCGCGCTCTGTCTTTCCTGGTCGCAGGAGTGAACTTTCTCTGGAAGACAGGAAGGAGATGGAGGTGTACAGAGAAAAACTGCCAAATCAAGATCACCTTCCTCAGCTCAGCAGGTCAGGGATATCCTCTACAGCAGACCTTGGTGTGCTTTCTGCCCAATAACACCAGTATGCCTACACCCTAGAGAATGAGAGATTTCAGGGCCGAGAACTTCTTCAACTACAATCAGAGATGATGTTACGAGATTATGAATTCTAGAGGCTGTTTGATGCATGTCCAGCAAACCATGAAGAGCAAGAAATTGCAGCCCCTGGGTAAGATTTTTGCATACTTGGAGGTCCTCGCTCGTGACTCATGATTTTCAGTTACACAGAGGTGCCAATAGCCATGCCCTGCTCCCACCACCTATTTATCCAGAATGCAGTGCATTCTTCTATCTCATTTAGCATCCTGTAAGGCTGCTAAATGAGATAAGGGCCACATGTGCCCAAGAGGAGAAGAAAGTAATATTTTAACACCACTTTATCAAGTACATAGGATAATATTCCACAGGACATTACAATCTGTTTATCTCAACAGCCAGAAGTTCTCAATAAGAAGTCTTTAAACATTCTGGTCTTTTAAGGAGAAGGAAAACAACTTCAGCTTTGGAAAGCAGAGAAGATATCAGAGAGAGGAAAAGCCATGCAGGTAGGAGAGAAAGCAGTCGATGCTGACTATCACAGGATTAAAACACATAAAGTCTAGGGTAAAAAAAAAAATTAAAAAGAAAAGACAACTGCTGACTTTTATCATTAAGAGAGTGATGAAAGCCAGAAGTGGTAACAGTTCTGTCCTTCCCCAGCGGTTTACTCTGGTTTTTGTTGTTTTTTTTTTGTTTTGCTTTGTTTTGTTTTGTTTGTTTTTGTTTGTTTGTTTTTAATTTGAAATAAGTCAATGCTAGGAACTACCTCCAGCTCTCAATACACAAAATGCTTCAGCACCTCCAGGCAGTGATGCCAGGGGTTCATCCCAAACCTGCAGTTGTTCCCCTGCATTACCTAAGCATCCTACCCCAGGACAGGCTCAGCACAGACCCAGCAACACTCGCTGTCTCCCTGTATTTTGCCTGCCTGTCTGCACTCCATCAGTTCCATCTTATATTTTGGCCATAAACACCGGGACAGGCAGCAGGTGTCACACACCAAATGGCAGCAGATCTGCACAGCACCACCTGAGCGCACCGTGCTCTGGGTACCAGACTGAATCGTAGCAGCTAACACAAGGAGTCTCAAAGACCCAGAATGGCCTCCCTCTCTCCTCAGTGTTTCAGGAATATAAAGGGCACCTCAACTCTGTCACACACAAATCTACACAACCGAAACAGAGACTAAAAACTTCTAAGTGTCGGCAAGTCTGACTCAAGCAGAGAGAAACTTGATCAGGAAGGAGCAGGAGGGGGATAAAGTCAACAAAAACTGAAAGGGAGCTCAAGCCTCAGCTGATATTTAAGCTGACTTCATTTTGCTGACAGATTTCACATCTGAAAAAAAAAGCCCCGTGACTGTTCCCAAGCTGTGCCGGGACAGAGAACGCATTGAGCAGAGGGCTGCAGGCTCCCCAGCAAAGCACTCACGGCCCAGGGCCCTGCGCCTGCAGGCTGACCGACAGCAATTTGCACCTCGGTCTACTGCTGAGGAGGAGCGTTCGTGCAGCCAGAACTCTCTGACTGTCATGATTTTATGTAATAAGCAGAACAAAACAAAAACACCTCCTACTGAATAGACCCAGATTCCAGGAGTTCTTCTATCTAAATCCCAACACTTCCTGAGAGCACACACTGAAACTAAGATCTCTTAAGTCCTTTGAGTCTTGCACAACTAGCACTAAAAATGGCTCTGGATAAAAATATCAGCACTTTGTGTGTATGTGTTGGGACAAAATGTGTCACTTTTATTGAAATGAATAAAGAAAGGAAAGAAAGTAGTCTCTTTTAATGAGTTAGTACCTTATACTATACACATATTTCCAGTGAGCTATGTAAATTATACAGAAAATAAATGTACAAACTTAAACACACAGTGTTTGTACTATGCCATAAAAACGGCAAGAATTTGTCTGTGCATATTAAGATAAATGTGTGGGAATGGAAGTCATGGCATTATCTACCAGAATACAGAACTAATTGCCAGCCACTCCTTTTTGAAAGGTGTTCAAAGGCTAAATGCAATGCATCTTGCTGGTATTGTTCAGCCGACATCAAACAGATATNTTTTTTTTTTTTTTTTTTTTTTTTTTTTTTTTTTTTTTTTTTTTTTTTTTAAAGTTCACTAAGGTAGCCTGTTTTTTCTCCAAATGATGAATGTATCTTTAAAAAAGTTAAAAACGATGCTGAGACTTGAGCCTTTTTCCTCCCAAGCATAAAGCATTTCTGGGCAAGGAAATTAGTGGACAGGCAGTCAGACATGCTACACTGGCACTGGTTGCTCTGACTTATTCCAGGAGACATGTCCAGCTGCTGCCTAATTCCTTCCCCAGCGATGAGAGAGGGACAGTTGTGTGCTGCAGGCAGCCAGGTTCTGGTGTGAGTTCTGGGCATTCAAGCTAGGGAAATATGAACCCAGGTTCAGTTTCACTAAGGTGTACCTTATAAAATGCATTTTAAGACTATCATCAACCTTAATTAAGAAACTGGTAGGATATATATTTAAATGGCCACTGAAAAATTCTTTTTTGGGAACTAGAAGGTTGAAAATCCTTTTGACCTTCTCATATGACCCCTTCTGCCTCTAAAATGCAGCTACAAAGCCTGAAAAAGAAAATCACAACCTACATCATCCACATCACTAATGTGAAAGGTAGTCACTATCTGGGAATATCTGGATCCCTCTAAAAGTAAATTCACACACTGGGAAGAGGTAAATAACCTACACAACATATTTCACAAGGTTTTGCTTGAGAATGTCTCCTTCATCATTTAATTCTTAGCTGAGAAGCAGCCTGGCATTCAGTCACGGCATCTGGTCAATGTACAGTGGGATAAACACTGTGTGGGAGGAAGAGGAGGTTGGAAATAAGTTTGTCTTAGTTTTGGGAGCCAAAACACAAGGCAAGCCCCTGGAGCTACCTACGGACAAGTAGAAATTGCAGAAATCCCCCCAGGAAGCTAAGGGGGTGCCTGGATGTTTTAGAGCCTTGAAACTCAACATGAAGAACAGGATGACAGGAGAGAATAAAAACACATCCTGTGGCTTGTTTTTATGACATTTATAAACACAGTCATTGGCTTCTCTCCCTTTTGGAAGTGAGCTGGCTATCATTTGAAGACTTGCATTTTTCCAACAGCCACAGGGAAGAACTAGAAGTTCTGTATTGCAAGAGAGGAGCTTCTGCTTTTGCTGAGATAGAGGAATACAACCCCAATTTTTGCATGTGAGGTTCCCTTGCTCCACACCTTGGCCTGCCCTTGGCTCTGACCTTTGTTTTCTGAAGACCCAGATCTCAAGACACAGAAATGGAGAATAGGGAAAGAGCACCTCTAGCATCAACAGCAGAAAGACAGGAGCACTACCTTCTCTCTATCTGCTGAAGAGACACCCTGAAGTAGGATTTAAAAGGGCCTTTTTTTTCTTTTATTTTCTTTTTTTTCTTTTTCTTTTTTTTTTTTTTTCCAGAAACACATCAAGGAGGAGCTCTCCTAGTTACTAGAAGAGGCAACATGGTTTTCTCCAGCACTTCCGAAAAGAAAACCAAGGCAATCCACAGGCTAATACAAATACGTTGACTCATGAGGTGATGATGTATCAGTCTTAGCCATTACAAACAAGCTGAGCGTTTATACTGAAAACAGCAGCACACTAATTGAACTAAAGGGAATTAGTTTAACTTCTGTGACTGTAGGAAGAATGAAGATAGAGCCATTACTAAGTTTTTACCACTTCCTGCTGGCTGGCCTAAAAAGTACTGCAGTTCCTGAGCTGGTTGCCTGCCCTTTCTGATGATAATCCAGAATCCCAGAACAGGGAGAATTTTGAATATCCACATCATCTCAGTGCAGCCATACCTTCCCTGTGCATCGTGCAATTGCATGATAGACTGAGAATGCTGAGGTTACAGCATCCATCTAAATATCTTGACTTTCAAGACTGTCCATGCAAGACACTTACTTTCCATCCATGAAACACGAGTTGAAGCAACTTCACAGCATTGCTAAGCCACTTAGTTTTGATGATGTGCCATGACAACAACCATACATGCTGGGTCAGCTGAAATATATCTGAGGGCTCTAACTGTTCTGCCAGTGCAGAGTTTGTAGGAGTATTCTTGGGGAATTTTTTTCTATTGCCCCTCCATTGTTGTTGCAAGAGAAATGCATCAGTCCTCAGATGCAAAATTAGATGCTGGGCTGCTTCTCCATTGCACATTTTCAACTTATAATAACACATCTCTTACTCCAACACCAGTCACATGAATAATCAGCTGAACCTGTCTCTTGCTGCAATATGGTAACAATTCCTCAGGCTTCTCATGCAGATTACATAAAAACCAGTGAGTTTAGCTCCATTATACAGCATAAGCCCACCAAGAGCCCAGCAGGGAAGAGAAGAGAGGTCTGTCATTAGCAGTCAAGGACAGGTAATCTGCTCTTTCAGCTTTCTTACTAATTCACTATTATCAAGTGAATAGTTTTGTCTAAGTAATCTTTTGCTCCTCTTCATGTATAATGTGCTGTCAGCTCCCTCATGGGAAGCTCTTTACTTATCTCTTCACTGGCTAATGCCTGAAGACACCTGGGTTAATGTACTATTACTTTTAACAAGGCTATTTTTCCAGCTGAGACACACTTCCACAGAACATCATCATACCATCTGGTCTAACTGGGGTATGGACAGAAAGCAAAGAAGCTATGAATAAACATGGACACGTGCTTCTTGCAGCTGCACTAAATTCTGGAGCAGAGAGGGAAGAATATGCCAAAATACCACCTAGACAGCTTGAACACGCTCTTTGCAAGCAGTCTATAATGCTTTCCAGCCCTTGAGGTCCCTAGCAAGAAAGAAGGAGTTAACTGCGCAGGAAAGAAGGGGAGGTATCTAGCTTAAAATGTAGGAGAGCAAGGTCAGACAATACATACCGAAACATGTACAGTGTGCAATTACATTCTCCTCCATTGGGCTGTACTGTCAAAGGGTAATAGGCTCAACTACATCTTACTGAGTAAAACTAAGTCCCTTCCTTTCAAAGTCATTCCTTCGCCTCCCTGCATACTTGCAGCCCCACTGCATCCCACTGCACAGACTCTCTATACTATTGCAGTGATAGAAAAATCTCCAAACACAAAATACTTCTCTGGGAGAAAGCAAGGTTACAAGCTCTGAAGTACCCAGCAGATGATCACCTGTTTGAAGGTTTTTCCAAAAGCCGTTACTTTCTAATACAAACTTTAATTGGCAACAATAGCAGCTGAGGCAGGAGGAGGGAAGGGGATTAAGACCAGGTTAACATCCCTAACTCTAGACTGAAAATGGGGGCTATAAACCAGTGGGAGCTAATTCCAGGATGAAAGAGCACTGATGAACAAGAAACTACTAGCAGAAGCAACAGAGCAGAAAAAATCCCAGCTTCCACTCCCAGCACATAAGGCATACCTTGTAGTCAGGTTATCTACAGTATTTAAAGCTGTAAGTTTCTAAGTCTTGAAGTTATTTTGCAAGCATTTTTGCCTTGCTTTGTGCTGTTGCTGAATGAAGGAGGGATGCAAAGAAATATCAGGACTGACCTTGCCGGTCAATGCCCAGGAGAGCACTCGTGATGCCCACCAAGGTGCCCAGGGGAAGAGATGATGGAAAGTGGCAACAGTTTTAACAGACCGAAGTAAAATTCTTGATTCCTCTTGCCTGCTCTGCTTCCACTTCTTAGTCTCCTTTTGTCATTCCTTGAGGTTGTCTATTGTAAAGCTAAAAGCTCTAACTGTGGAACATGGCTTGAATCAAAGAGGATTACTCTAATGAAATTGTAAAAAGGATTGTGTATTTGTTTTCTTATTCTCCCTTTCCCGTAGGGAAAGAGTCAAGAAGCTAACAAAAAAAAATAAGCTGTGTTCAGACTAAACAAAAGGTTACTGCGCAGTCCAAATTCATTACAAGGAATGCATAATTCCTCTATAGCTGAATCTGAAGCTATCTTCCCATTACAGACCCAGTTTCTTTCTCTCCTCCCTCCGGCTAAGTTGTGTATGAAACATTATTCTGAGCAAAACTTTTCAGAAGATTGTGGGATAAATCATTTAGGAGGTTTAAAAATCAACTCCCTTCATTCCTCATTGACTTTTAAAAGATCCTCCTATTACACGATCTCTCTCGTATCTTTAATTAGGCTAGAATTTCCATAGGAGCATAAAGAGAATTCAGTATCCAACTTCAATTGAATTGCAATAGGAGCTGGGCATTAACTTCCCCATACTGTTTGAAAGTGTCAATCTTTATTAAAACACGGCTCAACTTCAGAACACCCTGGAGATGTGCTGAGCTTGACTTGCCTGCTTCCAACTGCTCAACTACAGCATGAAAGGGAACCTTGGGGGCAATTTTCTGAAGTACCTTTTAGGGCTATTACATGGGAAATAATTGGCACCTTACAATGAAGGCACACAGCTGCTGAGTTACATGGATAAGGATAGCTGTCAGAAGCCGCTCTTTTAACCCAAAACTCCACAGGGCATTCATATTTTTCCTGATGATGTAACAAGCTACAGTGAGCACATTTTGGCAATTAAAATTTATTCCCAAATTGGCAAAGACTAAAGATGGTTTCTTAGATTGGGTAGAGAGAGACTGGGATCTCCTTTGGCCTATTCTAGTTTAGGCTACATGTGATAGGAATATGTCTGACTTATAAAATAGAATAAAATGTACTAAAGTGAACTCACTTTTTTTTTTTAAAACAAAAAAATGCTGCTTCTATTATATAGGATTTATGCATGATACAAAACACTGTTTAATAAACTTATTTCCTGCAAGAGTTCCCTTAATTAATTTGAAAACATGCAGTAACAAGATGTGCCTTGGAGTTTACGTAATAAACTTAAGAATGAATTTTACCAGAGATTTTCTGTTTCAAAAGTTTAAATGAAGTCTATGTGGCTATTTTGCTGTAATATAAACCAGGGCCATGACGAAGGGAAGTTCTTTTCTCATTTACATTATTGTAAAGCAAGAGTAACTCAATTAAAATCAATAGCTTTGAACTTGCTTAAACAAGACAAGACCTATAAGGGATTACAAGGTTGTTTTAAGCATGCCCANGAAGAAAAAACAAAAGAAAAAGCAAAACGCTAACAAAAATGCAGAAGCCTTAACATTTGTTTTTCTTATCATGTCAGACTCTACAAAATTTGTATTTCAGCTTTATTTTCAAAATCAGTACAAGTGTTCAATATGCTTAGCAGGAGGCACACTCACCTGGAATGATGACCCACTTCTAGTCCTTATGCTGCTGGATTCCAACCACAGTTTGGAATATTTGAGGCAAGTTCACTAGTAATGAAGTATATCACGGGTAAAAGACGACTTTCCTTGCCTCCCTCAAGCCCTTCCTTATCCAAATCCAGATCAGAAAAGCCTTTCTAACAAAGATTTTGTTGAAACAAGAATTTCCATGAAAAGTTTTGGATTTATTTGACTTGCAGCTTACAACAGAAACTTCCCAACCAGTGTTTGGCTTGGACCCACAGTGACCTCAGCCCAAGCAAGTGTGCAGAGACTACCGTATAGAGTAAGAAACATAGAGAAGGAATACATGGACTAGCTGGTTGACTGCATGAACCCATGTTTTGAGATAAGAGGATGTTTAAAAAAGGGCATTACTGGCTGTTTCTTAATTTAGAGGTTCTTATAAATAGAAGGCAGAGCAAATGTTATCTACCACCTCACAATTCATTACTCCTTTAAGGTCTATCACAAACTTGCATACAGTGTACTCCACAGTATTCTCACTTGTTTTTTTCTATATGCTGGTGGGCTGCTCCCTGCACTGGCTCCCTCTACTGCTTGTTAGCTCTCATCATTCTCTAGCCACCCCCAGGTCCTTTCTTGAGAGTTCTCCTTCCACATAACTTACTCATTTTACTTTGATCTTCAAGACCTATCGAACCTCTAGTAGGTATGTGGAGCTATGCGACAAAACAAGGTTGGAGCCCTTTTGCACACAATCTTGTCCTCATATAATGGGATAATCAGGAAAGGTCAGGCTGTGTTCTCAGCAGTCTGGGAATCGGGGACTCACAACAACGTCTCCCTTGCTGCTTGTTTTCCCCTTCACTTGAGCTCAGATTCTCATTTTCTTCTTTCTCTCCTTTTTTCTCCCCCTTCCATAAAAATTCGGAACAGTCAGTGGGCCAAGGCAGCAGATTCCAGAGAGTCTTATTCCAGGCCAAATAGCAATAAAACTCATTTGGCATATTCATCTAGTGGGAAGGTAATAAAATTAAGGAACAGGACTGCTATTTTGGTATGTAATTTCTCAGTAAAGTACCAATGACTAAGAAAAAGACTTCCACTGAGCTAGCTTAAAACTTCTCACAGTTGACAAGTAATGCAATGGCCTCATTATGATAATCAAGATATTTGCAAAGCACACAGAAAAAGAAACTTCTCAACACTCAACGGTTCTCATTCCCTTCTCATGCATGCTAAACCTGAGGAAAGCACTAAGGAAAAGCTAGGACTGGAAAAAGAAAGCTAGCCATCCTTCCCAACCAGCATGATAGTTATAACAAGAGCTGTCCACACAGCCTTCTCCTGCCAAGCAAATCTGCCCGTAGTCAAGAATGACTGATAATTACAAATATGGGTTGAAAAGTTTCAATTCATAGAATTTCCAAAAATATCAGTTTGGTCCAGATTTCAATAGAACGTGAGGTGCAAATGAAAGAGGAAGAAAAGGAAGGAGGGTGGGCTGATTGCTCAGCCACTAAACAGGAAGAACAGCTATTCCTATGCCCTAATTCTCCCCCAATCTTAAAATGTAATTTCACTCTGAAAAAGTCCAACAGTACAGTCCTGCGCTTTCCTTCTAAGTTGTTCTCTCTGCGTCATCCCCTCTCCTGCATGCCGGATTTAGCAATGAAAATAAATATTATTTCTGTTAGTCAACAGCGCCTCTGGAGAAGGACTGGGTCTGTGCTGCCTCATACATCATCCAACCTACATGGTTGAGGCAACAGAATATTGTTAGCAGTGTATTACTCAGAGAGGTCCTGAACTGAACAGCAGCTTCTAAGGACTTTTAAAGTAAAGGCAAGGTTCTGGCAAGGCTCATCTTTTTGCCCTGTATCCATTTAGTTCTTAGCATAAAGGTCTGTGATAAGGACTTTAAGACAAAGCCATAAAAATAATGAACTACAGTTGCATGGCAGGATATTAATCACTCATTTTCTCATGCAAACTGTGGCATTTTTGAATCATCTCAGATAAAATTGATTCCTGAGTTCGATGTAACTCTACATCAGACATTTATTCTCACAGAATGGGGAAGGAAAGCCACTTACCTCCTTCCTTGCTGACTCCCAAGCACCCCTTCAGCTCCTGAAGTGAGATAGACTTGTCCTTGTTGAGGTCACAGTAGTCAGTGAAACGTCGGGCACATTTCTTGGGCTTGGCTTTCTTCTTCACATAACGCTTGAAAGGCTTCAGCTCTCGCTTATTGATGTCATTGCTGCTGTTGTTGTCCAACTGGCTGAAGTACCAATGTACCACTCGCTCCTCCAGCGTGTGGCTGGGGTCTGGCTCGGAGAACCTGCAGGGGAGAAAGCAGAGGCCCCCGGCAAGTGGGTGCTCTTACCAACGTTGTCATGCGCATGGAAGAGCCACATACTATGACATATGTAAAGCAGGACAAATACATAAATCTTACAGTCTTCTCCTTTTAGCTGAGATCTTTAGAGAGAGAGAGAGAGAGAGAGAGAGAGAAACTTTATCTAAAAATGTCCTTTAGCATTGACAGTGGTGACAAGGGATTCCGGGAGACTGATACCCTCAGTAGCTCCGTCTCTCTTCACACCAGTTGCTGAAACTCTGCCTTTGGAGTTTGGAGGGCAAAAAGCAGCCTCCGTGGTCCTTTTGACCCTTGAGCTACCAATGTGCAAGCCATGAATGCCAGCTGCCATGGTAGTTTCTGTGATAGCAACATCTAGGCTTCAGAAAGGGAATAAATTTATTTAATGCAAGACACATTCATTATTTGAAAATGTCCTTGGCAAGATGAAACATTCTTGCTGTATCTATTTATATGATCTGAACTCCTGTGCTGTATTTGCAGCATATTTAATGCTTTTCACATGGTTGATTTATACACAAGAATTCCACAGCAGACAAGCACCACAAATCCATTAAAAACAATACTATGGAACTGGCAACTTCAGTGTACTCCATTTTTTACTCATTCTGATATTACAACTTTGACGTTATTTGGCTCACATTTTCTTTCTGTGGACAACAACAAAAAATATCAGAGAGGAGGACAAGAGGAGGAACAGCCTCAGCTGAAGGACAGTGGAGGACAAGAGGAGGAACAGCCTCAGCTGAAGATGTGTGAGTAGAGAAGACTGCCTTTCAATCTCAGGCCCTTACTGAAGAGGCAGTAGGTCATACTGTTTACATGGTATGAGGTGCTCTTTATTCCTCAGTGATACAAAGAATGAAGGAAGAAATCCTTTCTAAAGAAGACTTTTTCTTTCTTNTTTTTAAAGTTCACTAAGGTAGCCTGTTTTTTCTCCAAATGATGAATGTATCTTTAAAAAAGTTAAAAACGATGCTGAGACTTGAGCCTTTTTCCTCCCAAGCATAAAGCATTTCTGGGCAAGGAAATTAGTGGACAGGCAGTCAGACATGCTACACTGGCACTGGTTGCTCTGACTTATTCCAGGAGACATGTCCAGCTGCTGCCTAATTCCTTCCCCAGCGATGAGAGAGGGACAGTTGTGTGCTGCAGGCAGCCAGGTTCTGGTGTGAGTTCTGGGCATTCAAGCTAGGGAAATATGAACCCAGGTTCAGTTTCACTAAGGTGTACCTTATAAAATGCATTTTAAGACTATCATCAACCTTAATTAAGAAACTGGTAGGATATATATTTAAATGGCCACTGAAAAATTCTTTTTTGGGAACTAGAAGGTTGAAAATCCTTTTGACCTTCTCATATGACCCCTTCTGCCTCTAAAATGCAGCTACAAAGCCTGAAAAAGAAAATCACAACCTACATCATCCACATCACTAATGTGAAAGGTAGTCACTATCTGGGAATATCTGGATCCCTCTAAAAGTAAATTCACACACTGGGAAGAGGTAAATAACCTACACAACATATTTCACAAGGTTTTGCTTGAGAATGTCTCCTTCATCATTTAATTCTTAGCTGAGAAGCAGCCTGGCATTCAGTCACGGCATCTGGTCAATGTACAGTGGGATAAACACTGTGTGGGAGGAAGAGGAGGTTGGAAATAAGTTTGTCTTAGTTTTGGGAGCCAAAACACAAGGCAAGCCCCTGGAGCTACCTACGGACAAGTAGAAATTGCAGAAATCCCCCCAGGAAGCTAAGGGGGTGCCTGGATGTTTTAGAGCCTTGAAACTCAACATGAAGAACAGGATGACAGGAGAGAATAAAAACACATCCTGTGGCTTGTTTTTATGACATTTATAAACACAGTCATTGGCTTCTCTCCCTTTTGGAAGTGAGCTGGCTATCATTTGAAGACTTGCATTTTTCCAACAGCCACAGGGAAGAACTAGAAGTTCTGTATTGCAAGAGAGGAGCTTCTGCTTTTGCTGAGATAGAGGAATACAACCCCAATTTTTGCATGTGAGGTTCCCTTGCTCCACACCTTGGCCTGCCCTTGGCTCTGACCTTTGTTTTCTGAAGACCCAGATCTCAAGACACAGAAATGGAGAATAGGGAAAGAGCACCTCTAGCATCAACAGCAGAAAGACAGGAGCACTACCTTCTCTCTATCTGCTGAAGAGACACCCTGAAGTAGGATTTAAAAGGGCCTTTTTTTTCTTTTATTTTCTTTTTTTTCTTTTTCTTTTTTTTTTTTTTTCCGAAACACATCAAGGAGGAGCTCTCCTAGTTACTAGAAGAGGCAACATGGTTTTCTCCAGCACTTCCGAAAAGAAAACCAAGGCAATCCACAGGCTAATACAAATACGTTGACTCATGAGGTGATGATGTATCAGTCTTAGCCATTACAAACAAGCTGAGCGTTTATACTGAAAACAGCAGCACACTAATTGAACTAAAGGGAATTAGTTTAACTTCTGTGACTGTAGGAAGAATGAAGATAGAGCCATTACTAAGTTTTTACCACTTCCTGCTGGCTGGCCTAAAAAGTACTGCAGTTCCTGAGCTGGTTGCCTGCCCTTTCTGATGATAATCCAGAATCCCAGAACAGGGAGAATTTTGAATATCCACATCATCTCAGTGCAGCCATACCTTCCCTGTGCATCGTGCAATTGCATGATAGACTGAGAATGCTGAGGTTACAGCATCCATCTAAATATCTTGACTTTCAAGACTGTCCATGCAAGACACTTACTTTCCATCCATGAAACACGAGTTGAAGCAACTTCACAGCATTGCTAAGCCACTTAGTTTTGATGATGTGCCATGACAACAACCATACATGCTGGGTCAGCTGAAATATATCTGAGGGCTCTAACTGTTCTGCCAGTGCAGAGTTTGTAGGAGTATTCTTGGGGAATTTTTTTCTATTGCCCCTCCATTGTTGTTGCAAGAGAAATGCATCAGTCCTCAGATGCAAAATTAGATGCTGGGCTGCTTCTCCATTGCACATTTTCAACTTATAATAACACATCTCTTACTCCAACACCAGTCACATGAATAATCAGCTGAACCTGTCTCTTGCTGCAATATGGTAACAATTCCTCAGGCTTCTCATGCAGATTACATAAAAACCAGTGAGTTTAGCTCCATTATACAGCATAAGCCCACCAAGAGCCCAGCAGGGAAGAGAAGAGAGGTCTNAGAAAAAAAAAAAAAAAAAAGGCAGTTTTATATAATATTTCTCTGAGAGAAAAGCAGTTACTGTGTACCAGCTCCTACAGAGGACACTCAATATGGTACATCACATTGCTAGCTCTAGGGAAGGTAGCTCAGAGTGCACTGCCCTAGAAGTACTAATTTATCTGGTATAACAATACTGTTTTTCATGGCTTATCTCCCACCAGGCTTACAGCTCTTACCGAGTGGAAGTACCAGGCAGGGGACGTCCGGTGTCCACCAGGACGCACCAGCAGTATCCGGTGGACTGGTGGCATTGCACTGGTTTGTAGAGCCCTCCTGGAGCGCACTCGGGGATGACGATACCCTCGCGGGGGTTCTGCCTGGCCTCCTCCAGCGCGCTCTGTCTTTCCTGGTCGCAGGAGTGAACTTTCTCTGGAAGACAGGAAGGAGATGGAGGTGTACAGAGAAAAACTGCCAAATCAAGATCACCTTCCTCAGCTCAGCAGGTCAGGGATATCCTCTACAGCAGACCTTGGTGTGCTTTCTGCCCAATAACACCAGTATGCCTACACCCTAGAGAATGAGAGATTTCAGGGCCGAGAACTTCTTCAACTACAATCAGAGATGATGTTACGAGATTATGAATTCTAGAGGCTGTTTGATGCATGTCCAGCAAACCATGAAGAGCAAGAAATTGCAGCCCCTGGGTAAGATTTTTGCATACTTGGAGGTCCTCGCTCGTGACTCATGATTTTCAGTTACACAGAGGTGCCAATAGCCATGCCCTGCTCCCACCACCTATTTATCCAGAATGCAGTGCATTCTTCTATCTCATTTAGCATCCTGTAAGGCTGCTAAATGAGATAAGGGCCACATGTGCCCAAGAGGAGAAGAAAGTAATATTTTAACACCACTTTATCAAGTACATAGGATAATATTCCACAGGACATTACAATCTGTTTATCTCAACAGCCAGAAGTTCTCAATAAGAAGTCTTTAAACATTCTGGTCTTTTAAGGAGAAGGAAAACAACTTCAGCTTTGGAAAGCAGAGAAGATATCAGAGAGAGGAAAAGCCATGCAGGTAGGAGAGAAAGCAGTCGATGCTGACTATCACAGGATTAAAACACATAAAGTCTAGGGTAAAAAAAAAAATTAAAAAGAAAAGACAACTGCTGACTTTTATCATTAAGAGAGTGATGAAAGCCAGAAGTGGTAACAGTTCTGTCCTTCCCCAGCGGTTTACTCTGGTTTTTGTTGTTTTTTTTTTGTTTTGCTTTGTTTTGTTTTGTTTGTTTTTGTTTGTTTGTTTTTAATTTGAAATAAGTCAATGCTAGGAACTACCTCCAGCTCTCAATACACAAAATGCTTCAGCACCTCCAGGCAGTGATGCCAGGGGTTCATCCCAAACCTGCAGTTGTTCCCCTGCATTACCTAAGCATCCTACCCCAGGACAGGCTCAGCACAGACCCAGCAACACTCGCTGTCTCCCTGTATTTTGCCTGCCTGTCTGCACTCCATCAGTTCCATCTTATATTTTGGCCATAAACACCGGGACAGGCAGCAGGTGTCACACACCAAATGGCAGCAGATCTGCACAGCACCACCTGAGCGCACCGTGCTCTGGGTACCAGACTGAATCGTAGCAGCTAACACAAGGAGTCTCAAAGACCCAGAATGGCCTCCCTCTCTCCTCAGTGTTTCAGGAATATAAAGGGCACCTCAACTCTGTCACACACAAATCTACACAACCGAAACAGAGACTAAAAACTTCTAAGTGTCGGCAAGTCTGACTCAAGCAGAGAGAAACTTGATCAGGAAGGAGCAGGAGGGGGATAAAGTCAACAAAAACTGAAAGGGAGCTCAAGCCTCAGCTGATATTTAAGCTGACTTCATTTTGCTGACAGATTTCACATCTGAAAAAAAAAGCCCCGTGACTGTTCCCAAGCTGTGCCGGGACAGAGAACGCATTGAGCAGAGGGCTGCAGGCTCCCCAGCAAAGCACTCACGGCCCAGGGCCCTGCGCCTGCAGGCTGACCGACAGCAATTTGCACCTCGGTCTACTGCTGAGGAGGAGCGTTCGTGCAGCCAGAACTCTCTGACTGTCATGATTTTATGTAATAAGCAGAACAAAACAAAAACACCTCCTACTGAATAGACCCAGATTCCAGGAGTTCTTCTATCTAAATCCCAACACTTCCTGAGAGCACACACTGAAACTAAGATCTCTTAAGTCCTTTGAGTCTTGCACAACTAGCACTAAAAATGGCTCTGGATAAAAATATCAGCACTTTGTGTGTATGTGTTGGGACAAAATGTGTCACTTTTATTGAAATGAATAAAGAAAGGAAAGAAAGTAGTCTCTTTTAATGAGTTAGTACCTTATACTATACACATATTTCCAGTGAGCTATGTAAATTATACAGAAAATAAATGTACAAACTTAAACACACAGTGTTTGTACTATGCCATAAAAACGGCAAGAATTTGTCTGTGCATATTAAGATAAATGTGTGGGAATGGAAGTCATGGCATTATCTACCAGAATACAGAACTAATTGCCAGCCACTCCTTTTTGAAAGGTGTTCAAAGGCTAAATGCAATGCATCTTGCTGGTATTGTTCAGCCGACATCAAACAGATATAACAATGCAAAACCCACCACTGTCATCAGTTTTCAGTGGTCTATCGATAGCAATCATACCACCACAGATGAAGTAGCAGAGAGATCAGATTTTTCTCTTTGCTAGCATGCATGTGGAAGTAGTCACAGTGAAAGTTTCATCTATTCCACTGCACCCTGAAGAACACAAAAAACAGC
The DNA here is from genome assembly GCA_016647715.1 of Pavo muticus. Taxonomy (NCBI): domain Eukaryota; kingdom Metazoa; phylum Chordata; class Aves; order Galliformes; family Phasianidae; genus Pavo; species Pavo muticus. The sequence continues at coordinate 2,538,627 of JACDJE010000054.1, read as the reverse complement.
CATGCTGTGGCAAACCAAGGGCCCAACTTGTCACTATTTCATCTACAATTGTGGCCAAAAGCAGGCACTTAAGAGGATAACAAAGAAACAGGACAAGCATACAGTTATTTCTCCCATATATTCTTCCAGTCTCAACCACTTGTGCATCAGAAACTTGCAGAAAGAGAGGGACTTTGCATTTAGAAAGTAACTGTAATTTTTTGCTTCCACCAGTTTGCCACATCCCTCCTCATAAAATTTTACTGACTATGACACCCCACAGCTAGTTTTTGGCTCAACTGCATATTGCGTGTGCAACGCAGCACATACTTTGGTGTGATCTAAACCTGGCTCCAACCAGTTTTGTTTGCTGACCCTGGTTCTTCCGAAGGATGAGACAGTGAACAACCAGTTGCAGTCTCTCCCTCCCTGCCTCTCACCGCTTTATGGATTCCTGCTTCATCTCTTCATCTCACTGCTGAAGAGTCCCAGCTGACCTAGTTGCTCCTCCTCTGAACCTTTTCCAGATCTACTCTATCCTCCCTAAGCCAGAGGGGATCAAAACAGCAAATACAGTGACATTAAACGGTGGCTCTGACAACAGCCTTGTGGAAAGTTCCTTTGGTGCCATATGTCTAACAGGCAGAAGACAGAATTAACTAGCACTAGCCCCTGGAGAGGCTCTTTCCTCCAAGCTATCACTCTAACAGCACTTAATTCCCTTAAAAACAAACACGAGTATTAATAGCAAGGGTATATTCCCTTGCCAGCAAAATCAGCTGGGAAATCCATACCATCAGCTTCCCCAGCATGGAACCTGGCATGAACCACACGCATTGTCACCCTAAAGACAGCCTCACTGGTAATAAAGGAACCATCAAATGCTACCCTGGCTCCAGCACACTGAAGTCAGCCCATTCCAGTCAGACTGCTCACTGGAAACTTTGTTGTTGCCAAGGCCAAGTTTACGGAGGGTAAGGAAAGCCTACGGCCAAGCTAGGTTTAATGCCAGGTATGAAATTAAACTACCATCTCACAAAGCAGCATATCTTTATTGCATGTGCAGGGTACTTATGCCCTGCTTGAGTTAATGGGGGTTTCAGGCACAGAAAGCTACAGAGAAAAGCTTTCTTTCTTTCCTTCCCTATGTTAAACAGAGAGAGGAATGTTTAAGACAGCAAGTCAGTGAGAGACAAACAGCTTTCCCAGGACCAACAATAACATTACACTTTTTTTTTTTTTTTTAAAAGGCACTGTCACATTCCCTTTTTTCCTGCCATCCCTGCTTTGACTTATGACAGCCATCAGCCAAGCAGCTGAGTAGCAGTTGCCAGCCTGCTCATGCTGGGCTACAAAACCCCTGAGTGACGGCAAATCCACCTTACAACAAATCCAGTGACAGTGAAAAAAAAGATAGGGAATACATGCACACACAAAAGAGAGAATCACTGCAGAAATAACCATTTTACTTTAACTGTTCAGCTCTAAAATGCTAACTTTCTGTTGCTTCTTACTCTTGACTTCTTCTAACACTCCTTGAAACATGCATAGAAGTAGCATCTCTGAAGCCACGAGCTACTGCCGGAAAGCAAAGCTTGGACATCTGCAGTCTCAGTTATTTACACAACCATTTTCTCCCAGTAATGGTCTTCAGCGAAATACACTGTCAGATTCATAAAAAGGTCTCTCAGGTCTGGTCCCTTAAGTAGACACATTCAAGAATACATCTAGTGTCTGCACAATAAAAATAAAAATGATAGATGAGGTAAGGGACTCATCTCTGTCTGTCTAATAAATGNAATTGGGAAAAAAAAAAAAAAAAAAAAGGAAGGTGAATACCACCATTCTTGTCTTCAAGGCTCCTTTACACTTACAACCCTGTCTACTAAGAGCTCCAAACAGCAGAAAGCTCTATCATCACTGGAAAGCTGTCATATAAGATACTTGCATGATGCCTGAGTGCCAGAGCTGAATAGAATAGGCCATGTGGAGTTGGCTCCCATTCAACAAGCAGGATTTTGAAATAAACAGCTACTATTATTATTATTATTTTTTTAAAACTAGGCACACACAAACCTGTCTTCAGCTGCTAACCTTAATGTATTACTCATTCTTCCTTTTCAATAACGTCATGTTCAAAACCCCTGTGACTACAGAATATTTACTTGAGGCTGCTACTGCTGGTTTCTCTAGAGCTGTTTATTTTTCCATGCAAGAGCTCGTTACATCACTCTGTGGTTTTCTTAAAGGTTGTCAGGGTAAGCTGGATATAGGCTGGAATCTCTTGCTAATCAAAACCAAATCACTAAGTAGCACAAATGAATTTGGAGATAACCCAACTCCAGAAAAGAGGAACAACCATGGATTCTTCAGTGGGGATGGGGTGCTCCCAAACAGGCTGCCATCAGATTTATATTTTTGGAAGCAAAACTCATTATCAAGTGCTTCCCTAGAGTAAGAACTATAAAAAAAAAATCTAGGCTGTAGTAGGATTGTTCTAGGCTGGAGTATACTGGGAGGAGGAGGTAGTACAAGTTTGAAACTTTAAAAGTAGTATGAAAAGGGAATCCTACCCCATCCTGATTAGGGAATGGTCAATGCAAAGGTCCCATCTGTATCTCTTCCTGTCCTGGCAGCATTAAAAATAAATGACACATCACAAAGGCAAGTGCTAAATAATAGGCTTAGTTTGGGGATTGCATGTGTGTGCACATGGGTGCACACACTTGGAAAAGGTGGAAATCAATTCAAACCAAACAAACATCAAAATATTTTTGTCATCTTGCCACAGCAAACAAAACATTTTTTGTGTTGATCTAGATGTTCTCTTTACCTTAAAAAAACAAACAAACAAACAAAAACCCTGAATTATGGGTTTTTAAGATTCACACACAAAAAAAAAAAAAAAAAA